>CM056197.1:51574486-51600317 GCA_029692085.1 Gymnothorax javanicus
TATATGATCTCATATTCTCATAAAGGGTTATGTAAATGTCATCTGATGTCTTATTCTCATCATAGAGACACTTACAGTATAACAATGAGCAGATATTAGCACTAGCATTAGATTACTTGCATTTGCAAGTTAGAATTAGCATTCAAACATTAACATTACTGTATTTGCCTATATATAAGAAGGGTTATTTAAATGGCATCTTATCTCATATTCACATGAAGGGTTATGCTTAAATGCCTTCTGATGTCTTAATCTCATCATAGAGGACACTTACAGTATGACAATGACCAGATATTAGCACTAGCATTAGATCGCTAGCATTAGCAAGTTGAAATTAGCATTCAAACATTAACATTACTGTATTTGCCTATATACAAGAAGCGTTAATTTTAATGCCATCTGATCTCAAATTCTTATCATAGATCTCATACACGTACAGTATAACAATGAGCAGATATTAGCACTAGCATTAGATCGCTAGCTTTAGCAAGTTTGTATTAGCATTCAAAAATTAACATTACTGTATTTGCCTATATACAAGAATGGATAAGCATAAATGCTATTTGATCTCATATTCTCATCAAGGGTTATGCTTAAATGTCATCTGATGTCTTATTCTCATCATAGAGGACACTAACAGTATAACAATGAGCAGATATTAGCACTAGCATTAGATCGCTAGCATTAGCAAGTTAGCATTAGCATTCAAACATTAACATTACTGTATTTGCCTATATACAAGAAGGGTTATTTAAATGCCATCTGATCTCATATTCTCATTAAGGGTTATGCTTAAATGCCATCTGTTCTCATATTCCCATCATAGAGGAAAATACAGTATAACAATGACCAGATATTAGCACTAGCATTAGATCGCTAGCATTAGCAAGTTAGCATTACCTTTCAAAAATTAACATTACTCTATTTGCCTATAAACAAGAATGGATAAGTTTAAATGCCATCTGTTCTCATATTCTCATGAAGGGTTATGCTTAAATGCCATCTGATGTCTTATTCTCATCATAGAGGACACTTACAGTATAACAATGAGCAGATATTAGCACTAGCATTAGATCGCTAGCATTAGCAAGTTAGCATTAGCATTCAAACATTAACATTACTATATTTGCCTATATACAAGAAGGGTTATTTAAATGCCATCTGATCTCATATTCTCATGAAGGGTTATTAAATGCCATCTGATCTCATATTCTCATCATAGAGGACAAATACAATATGACAATGACCAGATATTAGCACTAGCATTAGATCGCTAGCATTAGAAAGTTAGCATTAGCTTTCAAACATTAACATTACTGTATTTGCCTATATACAAGAAGGGTCATTTAAATGGCATTTTATCTCATATTCTCATGAAGGGTTATGCTTAAATGCCATCTGATGTCTTATTCTCATCATAGAGGACACTTACAGTATAACAATGAGCAGATATTAGCACTAGCATTAGATCGCTAGCATTAGCAAGTTAGACTTAGCATTCAAACATTAACATTACTGTATTTGCCTATATACAAGAAGGGTTAATTAAATGCCATCTGATCTCATATTCCCATCATAGAGAACACTTACAGTATGACAATGACCAGATATTAGCACTAGCATTAGATCGCTAGCATTGGCAAGTTGGAATTAGCATTCAAACATTAACATTACTGTATTTGCCTATATACAAGAAGGGTTAAGCGTTAATTCCATCTTTATATTCCATCTGATCTCATATTCTTATCATAGAGTACACGTACAGTATAACAATCACCAGATATTAGCACTTGCATTAGATCGCTAGCTTTAGCAAGTTAGTATAAGCATTAAAAAATTAACATTACTGTATTTGCCTATATAGAAGAATGGATAAGCATAAATACTATTTGATCTCATATTCTCCTCAAGGGTTATGCTTAAATGTCATCTGATGTCTTATTCTCATCATAGAGGACACTAACAGTATAACAATGAGCAGATATTAGCATTAGCATTAGATCGCTAGCATTAGCAAGTTAGCATTAGCATTCAAACATTAACATTACTGTATTTGCCTATATACAAGAAGGGTTATTTAAATGCCATCTGATCTCATATTCTCATGAAGGGTTATGCTTAAATGCCATCTGATTTCTTATTCTCATCATAGAGGACACTAACAGTATAACAATGAGCAGATATTAGCACTAGCATTAGATCGATAGCATTAGAAAGTTAGCATTAGCATTCAAACATTAACATTCCTGTATTTGCCTGTATACAAGAAGGCTTAATTAAATGCCATCTGATCTCATATTCTCATGAAGGTATATGCTTTAATGCCATTTGATCTCATATTCCCATCATAGAGAACACTTACAGTATGACAATGACCAGATTTCAGCCCTAGCATTAGATCGCTAGCATTAGCAAGTTAGCATTAGCTTTCAAACATTAACATTACTATATTTGCCTATATACAAGAATGGATAAGCATAAATTCTATCTGATCTCATATTCTCATAAAGGGTTATGCTTAAATGTAATCTGATGTCTTATTCTCATCATAGAGGACACTTACAGTATAACAATGAGCAGATATTAGCACTAGCATTAGATCGCTAAGCATAAGCAAGTTAGCATTAGCATTCAAACATTAACATTACTGTATTTGCCTATATACAAGAAGGGTTATTTAAATGCCATCTGATCTCATATTCTCATGAAGGGTTATGCTTAAATGCCATCAGATCTCCTATTCCCATCATAGAGGACAAATACAGTATGATAATGACCAGATATTAGCACTAGCATTAGATCGTTAGCATTAGCAAGTTAGCATTAGCTTTCAAACATTAACATTACTGTATTTGCCTATATACAAGATTGGATAAGCATTAATGCTATATGATCTCTTATTCTCATGAAGGGTTATGTTTAAATGTCATCTGATGTCTTATTCTCATCATAGAGGACACTTACAGTATAACAATGAGCAGATATTAGCACTAGCATTAGATCGCAAGCATTGGCAAGTTAGCATTAGCATTCAAACATTAACATTACTGTATTTGCCTATATACAAGAAGGGTTATTTAAATGCAATCTGATCACATATACTCATGAAGGGTTATGCTTAAATGCCATCTGATCTCATATTCCCATGATAGAGGACAAACACAGTATGACAATGACCAGATATTAGCACTCGCATTAGATCGCTAGCATAAGCAAGTTAGCATTAGCATTCAAACATTAACATTACTGAATTTGCCTATATACAAGATTGGATAAGCATAAATGCTATATGATCAGATATTCTCATAAAGGGTTATGCTTAAATGTCATCTGATGTCATATTCTCATCATAGAGGACAATTACAGTATAACAATGAGAAGATTTTAGCACTAGCATTAGATTGCTAGCATTAGCAAGTTAGCATCAGCAGTCAAACATTAACATTACTGTATTTGCCTATATACAAGAAGGCTTATTTAAATGCCATCTGATCTCATATTCCCATGATAGAGGACAAACACAGTATGACAATGACCAGATATTAGCACTCGCATTAGATCGCTAGCATAAGCAAGTTAGCATTAGCATTCAAACATTAACATTACTGTATTTGCCTATATACAAGATTGGATAAGCATAAATGCTATATGATCAGATATTCTCATAAAGGGTTATGCTTAAATGCCATCTGCTGTCTTATTCTCATCATAGAGGACACTTGCAGTATAACAATGAGCAGATTTTAGCACTAGCATTAGATCGCTAGCATTAGCAAGTTAGCCTTAGCATTCAAACATTAATATTACTGTATTTGCCTATATATACAAGAAGGGTTAATTAAATGCCATCTGATCTCATATTCCCATCATAGAGAACACTTACAGTATGACAATTACCAAATATTAGCACTAGCATTAGATTGCTAGCATTAGCAAGTTAGAATTAGCATTCAAACATTAACATTAGTGTATTTCCTATATACAAGAAGGGTTAAGCTTTATTGCCATCTGATCTCATATTCTTATCATAGAGTACAACATACATAACAATCACAAGATATTAGCACTAGCATTAGATCGCTAGCTTTAGCAAGTTAGTATTAGCATTCAAACATTAACATTACTGTATTTGCCTATATACAAGAATGGATAAGCATAAATGCTATCTGACCTCATATTCTCATCAAGGGTTATGCTTAAATGTCATCTGATGTCTTATTCTCATCATAGAGGACACTTACAGTATAACAATGAGCAGATATTAGCACTATATTAGATCGCTAGCATTAGCAAGTTAGCATTAGCATTCAATCATTAACATTACTCTGTTAGCCTATATACCAGAAGGGTTAATTAAATGCCATCTGATCTCATATTTTCCTAAAGGGTTATGCTTAAATGTCATCTGATGTCCTATTCTCATCATAGAGGACACTTACAGTTTAACAATGAGCAGATATTAGCACTAGCATTTGATTGCTAGCATTAGCAAGTTAGCCTTAGCATTCAAACATTAAAATTATTGTATTTGCCTATATCCAAGAAGGGTTATTTAAATACCATCTGATCTCATATTCTCATGAAGGGTTATGCTTAAATGCCATCTGATCTCATATTCCCATCATAAAGGACAAATAAAGAATGACAATGACCAGATATTAGCACTAGCATTAGATCGCTAGCATAATCAAGTTAGCATTAGCATTCAAACATTAACATTACTGTATTTGCCAATATACAAGATTGGATAAGCATAAATGCTATATGATCTCATATTCTCATGAAGGGTTAGGCTTAAATGTCATCTGATGTCTTATTCTCATCATAGAGGACACTTACAGTATAACAATGAGCAGAAATTAGCACTAGCATTAGATCGCTAGCATTGGCAAGTTAGCATTAGCATTCAAACATTAACATTACTGTATTTGCCTCTATACAGGAAGGGTTATTTCAATGCCATCTGATCTCATATTCTCATGAAGGGTTATGCTTAAATGCCATCTGATCTCATATTCCCATCATAGAGAACACTTACAGTATGACAATGACCAGATATTAGCACTAGCATTAGATCGCTAGCATTAGCAAGTTAGAATTAGCATTCAAACATTAACATTACTGTATTTGTCTATATACAAGAAGGGTTAAGCTTTATTGCCATCTGATCTCATATTCTTATCATAGATGCTTAAACGTCACTGATGTCTTATAACAATCACAAGATATTAGCACTAGCATTAGATCGCTAGCATTAGCAAGTTAGCATTAGCATTCAATCATTAACATTACTCTGTTAGCCAATATACAAGAGGGTTTAATTAAATGCAATCTGATCTCATATTTTCATAAAGGGTTATGCTTAAATGTCATCTGATGTCCTATTCTCATCATAGAGGACACTTACAGTTTAACAATGAGTAGATATTAGCACTAGCATTTGATCGCTAGCATTAGCAAGTTAGCCTTAGCATTCAAACATTAACATTACTGTATTTGCCTATATACAAGAAGGGTCATTTAAATGCCATCTTGTCTCATATTCTCATGAAGGGTTATGCTTAAATGCCATCTGATCTCATATTCCAAACATAAAGGACAAATACAGTATGACAATGACCAGATATTAGCACTAGCATTAGATCTCCAACATAAGCAAGTTAGCATTAGAATTCAAACATTAACATTACTGTATTTGCCTATATACAAGATTGGATAAGCATAAATGCTATATGATCTCATATTCTCATAAAGGGTTATGCTTAAATGTCATCTGATGTCTTATTCTCATCAAAGAGGACACTTACAGTTTAACAATGATCAGATATTAGCACTAGCATTTGATCGCTAGCATTAGCAAGTTAGCTTTAGCATTCAAACATTAACATTACTGTATTTGCCTATATACAAGAAGTGTTATTTAAATGCCATCTGATCTCATATTCACATGAAGGGTTATGCTTAAATGCCATCTGATCTCATATTCCCATCATAGAGGACAAATACAGTATGATAATGACAAGATATTAGCACTCGCATTAGATCGCTAGCATTAGCAAGTTAGCATTAGCATTCAAACATTAACATTACTGTATTTGCCTATATACAAGAATGGATAAGCATAAATGCTATATGATCTCAAATTCTCATAAAGGGTTATGCTTAAATGTCATCTGATGTCTTATTCTCATCATAGAGGACACTTACAGTATAACAATGAGCAGATATTAGCACTAGCATTAGATTGCTTGCATTTGCAAGTTAGAATTAGCATTCAAACATTAACATTACTGTATTTGCCTATATATAAGAAGGGTTATTTAAATGGCATCTTATCTCATATTCACATGAAGGGTTATGCTTAAATGCCTTCTGATGTCTTAATCTCATCATAGAGGACACTTACAGTATAACAATGAGGAGATATTAGCACTAGCATTAGATCGCTAGCATTAGCAAGTTAGCCTTAGCATTCAAACATTAACATTACTGTATTTGCCTATATACAAGAAGGGTTAATTAAATGCCATCTGATCTCATATTCCCATCATAGAGAACACTTACAGTATGACAATGACCAGATATTAGCACGAGCATTAGATCGCTAGCATTAGCAAGTTAGCCTTAGCATTCAAACATTAACATTATTGTATGTGCCTATATACAAGAAGGGTTATTTAAATGCCATCTGATCTCATATTCTCATGAAGGGTTATGCTTAAATGCCATCTGTTCTCATAATTCCATCATAGAGGAAAAATACAGTATGACAATGACCAGATATTAGCACTAGCATTAGATCGCTAGCATTAGCAAGTTAGCATTACCTTTCAAACATTAACATTACTCTATTTGCCTATAAACAAGAATGTATAAGTTTAAATGCCATCTGTTCTCATATTCTCATGAAGGGTTATGCTAAAATGCCATCTGATGTCTTTTTCTCATCATGGAGGACACTTACAGTATAACAATGAGCAGATATTAGCATTAGCATTAGATCGAAAGCATTAGCAAGTTAGCATTAGCATTCAAACATTAACATTACTGTATTTGCCTATATACAAGAAGGGTTATTTAAATGCCATCTGATCTCATATTCTCATGAAGGGTTATACTTAAATGCCATCTGATCTCATATTCCCATCATAGAGGACAAATACAGTATGACAATGACCAGATATTAGCACTAGCATTAGATCGCTAGCATTATTAAGTTAGCAATAGCATTCAAACATTAACATTACTGTATTTGCCTATATACAAGAATGGATAAGCATAAATGCTATCTGATCTCATATTCTCATCAAGGGTTATGCTTAATTGTCATCTGATGTCTTATTCTCATCATAGAGGACACTTACAGTATAACAATGAGCAGATATTAGCACTAGCATTAGATCGCTAGCATTAGAAAGTTAGCATTAGCATTCAATCATTAACATTACTCTGTTACCCTATATACAAGAAGGGTTAATTAAATGCCATCTGATCTCATATTCTCATGAAGGGTTATGCGTAAATGCCCTCTGATGTCTTATTCTCATCATAGAGGACACTTACAGTATAACAATGAGCAGATATTAGCACTAGCATTAGATCGCTAGCATTAGCAAGTTAGCCTTAGCATTCAAACATTAACATTACTGTATTAGCCTATATAAATGAAGGTTTAATTAAATGCCATCTGTTCACATATTCCCATCATAGAGAACACTTACAGTATGACAATGAACATATATTAGCACTAGCATTAGATCGCTGGGATTAGCAAGTTAGAATTAGCATTCAAACATTAACATTACTGTATTTTCCTTTATATAAGAAGGGTTAAGCTTTATTGCCATCTGATCTCATATTCTCATCATAGAGTACACGTACAGTATAACAATCACCAGATTTTAGCACTAGCATTAGATCGCTAGCATTAGCAAGTTAGCATTAGCTTTCAAACATTAACATTACTGTATTTGCCTATATACAAGAATGGATAAGCTTAAATGCCATCTGTTCTCATATTCTCTTGAAGGGTTATGCTTAAATGCCATCTGATGTCTTATTTTCAACATTGAGGACACTTACATTATAACAATGAGCAGATATTAGAAATAGCATTAGATTGCTAGCATTAGCAAGTTAGCATTAGCATTCAAACATTATCATTACTGTATTAGCCTATATACAAGAAGGGTTAATTAAATGCCATCTGATCTCATATTCTCATGAAGGTATATGCTTTAATGCCATCTGATCTCATATTCCCATCATAGAGAACACTTACAGTATGACAATGACCAGATATTAGCACTAGCATTAGATCGCTAGCATTAGCAAGTTAGTATTAGCTTTCAAACATTAACATTACTGTATTTGCGTATATACAAGAATGGATAAGCATAAATTCTATCTGATCTCATATTCTCATAAAGGGTTATGCTTAAATGTCATCTGATGTCTTATTCTCATCATAGAGGACACTTACAGTATAACAATGAGCAGATATTAGCACTAGCATTAGATCGCTACGATTAGCAAGTTAGCATTAGCATTCAATCATTAACAATACTCTGTAAGCCTATATACAAGAGGGGTTAATTAAATGCAATCTGATCTCATATTTTCATAAAGGCTTAAATGCCATTAAATGTCATCTGATGTCCAGATATTCTCATCATAGAGGACACATTCAAAACAGTTTAACAATGAGTAGATATTAGCACTAGCATTTGATGGCGAGCATTAGAAGCATTAGCCTTAGCATTCAAACATTAACATTACTGAATTTGCCTATATACAAGAAGGGTTAAGCTTTATTGCCATCTGATCTCATATTCTTATCATAGAGTACACGTACAGTATAACAATCACAAGATATTAGCACTAGCATTAGATCGCTAGCTTTAGCAAGTTAGTATTAGCATTCAAACATTAACATTACTGTATTTGCCTATATACAAGAATGGATAAGCATAAATGCTATCTGATCTCATATTCTCATCAAGGGTTATGCTTAAACGTCATCTGATGTCTTATTCTCATCATAGAGGACACTTACAGTATAACAATGAGCAGATATTAGCACTAGCATTAGATCGCTAGCATTAGCAAGTTAGCATTAGCATTCAATCATTAACAATACTCTGTTAGCCTATATACAAGAGGGGTTAATTAAATGCCATCTGATCTCATATTTTCATAAAGGGTTATGCTTAAATGACATCTGATGTCCTATTCTCATCATAGAGGACACTTACAGTTTAACAATGAGTAGATATTAGCACTAGCATTTGATGGCGAGCATTAGCAAGTTAGCCTTAGCATTCAAACATTAACATTACTGTATTTGCCTATATACAAGAAGGGTTATTTAAATGCCATCTGATCTCATATTCTCATGAAGGGTTATGCTTAAATGCCATCTGATCTCATATTCACATCATAAAGGACAAATACAGTATGACAATGACCAGATATTAGCACTAGCATTAGATCGCTAGCATAAGCAAGTTAGCATTAGCATTCAAACATTAACATTACTGTATTTGCCTAGATACAAGATTGGATAAGCATAAATGCTATATGATCTCATATTCTCATAAAGGGTTATGCTTTAATGTCACCTGATGTCTTATTCTCATCATAGAGGACACTTACAGTTTAACAATGAGCAGATATTAGCACTAGCATTTGATCGCTAGCATTAGCAAGTTAGCCTTAGCATTCAAACATTAACATTACTGTATTTGCCTATATACAAGAAGGCTTATTTAAATGGCATCTTATCTCATATTCACATGAAGGGTTATGCTTAAATGCCATCTGATGTCTTATTCTCATCATAGAGGACACTTACAGTATAACAATGAGCAGATATTAGCACTAACATTAGTTCGCTAGCATAAGCAAGTTTGCTTTAGCATTCAAACATTAACATTACTGTATTTGCCTATATACAAGAAGGGTTAATTAAATGCCATCTGATCTCATATTCCCATCATAGAGAACACTTACAGCATGACAAAGACCAGATATTAGCACTAGCATTAGATTGCTAGCATTAGCAAGTTAGAATTAGCATTCAAACATTAACATTACTGTATTTGCCTATATACAAGAAGGGTTAAGCTTTATTGCATTCTGATCTCATATTCTTATCATAGAGTACACGTACAGTATAACAATAACAAGATATTAGCACTAGTATTAGATCGCTAGCTTAAGCAAGTTAGTATTAGCATTCAAACATTAACATTACTGTATTTTGCCTAAATACAAGAATGGATAAGCAAAAAATGCTATCTGATCTCATATTCTCATCAAGGGTTATGCTTAAACGTCATCTGATGTCTTATTCTCATCATAGAGGACACTTACAGTATAACAATGAGCAGATATTAGCACTAACATTAGATCGCTAGCATTAGCAAGTTAGCAATAGCATTCAATCATTAACATTACTCTGTTAGCCTATATATACAAGAGGGGTTAATTAAATGCCATCTGATCTCATATTTTCATAAAGGGTTATGCTTAAATGTCATCTGATGTCCTATTCTCATCATAGAGGACACTTACAGTTTAACAATGAGCAGATATTAGCACTAGCATTTGATCGCTAGCATTAGCAAGTTAGCCTAAGCATTCAAACATTAACATTACTGTATTTGTCTATATACAAGAAGGGTTATTTAAATGCCATCTGATCTCATATTCTCATGAAGGGTTATGCTTAAATGCCATCTGATCTCATATTCCCATCAAAAGGACAAATACAGTATGACAATGACCAGATATTAGCACTAGCATTAGATCGCTAGCATAAGCAAGTTAGCATTAGCATTCAAACATTAACATTACTGTATTTGCCTATATACAAGATTGGATAAGCATCAATGCTATATTATCTCATATTCTCATAAAGGGTTATGCTTAAATGTCATCTGATGTCTTATTCTCATCATAGAGGACACTTACAGTATAACAAAGAGCAGATATTAGCACTAACATTAGATCGCTAGCATTAGCAAGTTAGCCTTAGCATTCAAACATTAACATTACTGTATTTGCCTATATACAAGAAGGGTTAATTAAATGCCATCTGATCTCATATTCCCATCATAGAGAACACTTACAGTATGACAATGACCAGATATTAGCACTAGCATTAGATCGCTGGCATTAGCAAGTTAGAATTAGCATTCAAACATTAACATTAGTGTATTTGCCTATATACAAGAAGGGTTAAGCTTTATTGCCATCTGATCTCATATTCTTATCAAAGAGTACACATACAGTATAACAATCACAAGATATTAGCACTAGCATTAGATCGCTAGCTTTAGCAAGTTAGTATTAGCATTCAAACATTAACATTACTGTATTTGCCTATATACAAGAAGGGTTAAGCTTTATTGCCATCTGATCTCATATTCTTATCATAGAGTACACGTACAGTATAACAATCACAAGATATTAGCACTAACATTAGATCGCTAGCTTTAGCAAGTTAGTATTAGCATTCAAACATTAACATTACTGTATTTGCCTATATACAAGAATGGATAAGCATAAATGCTATCTGATCTCATATTCTCATCAAGGGTAATGCTTAAACGTCATCTGATGTCTTATTCTCATCATAGAGGACACTTACAGTATAATAATGAGCAGATATTAGCACTAGCATTAGATCGCTAGCATTAGCAAGTTAGCATTAGCATTCAAACATTAACAATACTCTGTAAGCCTATATACAAGAGGGGTTAATTAAATGCCATCTGATCTCATATTTTCATAAAGGGTTATGCTTAAATGCCATCTGATGTCCTATTCTCATCATAGAGGACACTTACAGTTTAACAATGAGTAGATATTAGCACTAGCATTTGATGGCGAGCATTAGCAAGTTAGCCTTAGCATTCAAACATTAACATTACTGTATTTGCCTATATACAAGAAGGGTTATTTAAATGCCATCTGATCTCATATTCTCATGAAGGGTTATGCTTAAATGCCATCTGATCTCATATTCACATCATAAAGGACAAATACAGTATGACAATGACCAGATATTAGCACTAGCATTAGATCGCTAGCATAAGCAAGTTAGCATTAGCATTCAAACATTAACATTACTGTATTTGCCTAGATACAAGATTGGATAAGCATAAATGCTATATGATCTCATATTCTCATAAAGGGTTATGCTTAAATGTCACCTGATGTCTTATTCTCATCATAGAGGACACTTACAGTTTAACAATGAGCAGATATTAGCACTAGCATTTGATCGCTAGCATTAGCAAGTTAGCCTTAGCATTCAAACATTAACATTACTGTATTTGCCTATATACAAGAAGGCTTATTTAAATGGCATCTTATCTCATATTCACATGAAGGGTTATGCTTAAATGCCATCTGATGTCTTATTCTCATCATAGAGGACACTTACAGTATAACAATGAGCAGATATTAGCACTAACATTAGATCGCTAGCATAAGCAAGTTTGTTTTTAGCATTCAAACATTAGAATTACTGTATTTGCCTATATACAAGAAGGGTTAATTAAATGCCATCTGATCTCATATTCCCCATCATAGAGAACACTTACAGTATGACAATGACCTGATATTAGCACTAGCATTAGATCGCTAGCATTAGCAAGTTAGAATTAGCATTCAAACATTAACATTACTGTATTTGCCTATATACAAGAAGGGTTAAGCTTTATTGCCATCTGATCTCATATTCTTATCATAGAGTACACGTACAGTATAACAATAACAAGATATTAGCACTAGTATTAGATCGCTAGCTTAAGCAAGTTAGTATTAGCATTCAAACATTAACATTACTGTATTTGCCTAAATACAAGAATGGATAAGCAAAAATGCTATCTGATCTCATATTCTCATCAAGGGTTATGCTTAAACGTCATCTGATGTCTTATTCTCATCATAGAGGACACTTACAGTATAACAATGAGCAGATATTAGCACTAACATTAGATCGCTAGCATTAGCATGTATTAGCAATAGCATTCAATCATTAACATTACTCTGTTAGCCTATATACAAGAGGGGTTAATTAAATGCCATCTGATCTCATATTTTCATAAAGGGTTATGCTTAAATGTCATCTGATGTCCTATTCTCATCATAGAGGACACTTACAGTTTAACAATGAGCAGATATTAGCACTAGCATTAGATCGCTAGCATTAGCAAGTTAGCCCTAAGCATTCAAACATTAACATTACTGTATTTGTCTATATACAAGAAGGGTTATTTAAATGCCATCTGATCTCATATTCTCATGAAGGGTTATGCTTAAATGCCATCTGATCTCATATTCCCATCAAAAAGGACAAATACAGTATGACAATGACCAGATATTAGCACTAGCATTAGATCGCTAGCATAAGCAAGTTAGCATTAGCATTCAAACATTAACATTACTGTATTTGCCTATATACAAGATTGGATAAGCATCAATGCTATATGATCTCATATTCTCATAAAGGGTTATGCTTAAATGTCATCTGATGTCTTATTCTCATCATAGAGGACACTTACAGTATAACAAAGAGCAGATATTAGCACTAACATTAGATCGCTAGCATTAGCAAGTTAGCCTTAGCATTCAAACATTAACATTACTGTATTTGCCTATATACAAGAAGGGTTAATTAAATGCCATCTGATTTACAGTATTACAATGACCAGATATTAGCACTAGCATTAGATCGCTAGCATTAGCAAGTTAGAATTAGCATTCAAACATTAACATTACTGTATTTGCCTATATACAAGAAGGGTTAAAGCTTTATTGCCATCTGATCTCATATTCTTATCAAAAGAGTACACATACAGTATAACAATCATAAGATATTAGCACTAGCATTAGATCGCTAGTTTTTAGCAAGTTAGTATTAGCATTCAAACATTAACATTACTGTATTTGCCTATATACAAGAATGGATAAGCATAAATGCTATCTGATCTCATATTCTCATCAAGGGTTATGCTTAAACGTCATCTGATGTCTTATTCTCATCATAGAGGACACTTACAGTATAACAATGAGCAGATATTACCACTAGCATTAGATCGCTAGCATTAGCAAGTTAGCCTTAGCATTCAAACATTAACATTTCTGTATTTGCCTATATATAAGAAGGGTTATTTAAATGCTATCTGATCTCATATTCTCATCAAGGGTTATGCTTAAACGTCATCTGATGTCTTATTTTCATCATAGAGGACACTTACAGTATAACAATGAGCAGATATTACCACTAGCATTAGATCGCTAGCATTAGCAAGTTAGCATTAGCATTCAATCATTAACATTACTCTGTTAGCCTATATACAAGAGGGGTTAATTAAATGCCTTCTGATCTCATATTTTCATAAAGGGTTATGCTTAAATGTCATCTGATGTCCTATTCTCATCATAGAGGACACTTACAGTTTAACAATGAGCAGATATTAGCACTAGCATTTGATCGCTAGCATTAGCAAGTTAGCCTTAGCATTCAAACATTAACATTTCTGTATTTGCCTATATATAAGGGTTATTTAAATGCCATCTGATCTCATATTCTCCTGAAGGGTTATGCTTAAATGCCATCTGATCGCATATTCCCATCAAAAGGACAAATACAGTATGACAATGACCAGATATTAGCACTAGCATTAGATCCGCTAGCATTAGCAAGTTAGATTTAGCATTCAAACATTAACATTACTGTATTTGCCTATATACAAGAAGGGTTAAGCTTTATTGCCATCTGATCTCATATTCTTATCATAGTGTACACGTACAGTATAACAATCACAAGATATTAGCACTAGCATTAGATTGCTAGCTTTAGCAAGTTAGTATTAGCATTCAAACATTAACATTACTGTATTTGCCTATATACAGGAATGGATAAGCATAAATGCTATCTGATCTCATATTCTCATCAAGGGTTATGCTTAAATGTCATCTGATGTCTTATTCTCATCATAGAGGACACTTACAGTATAACAATGAGCAGATATTAGCACTAGCATTAGATCGCTAGCATTAGCAAGTTAGCAATAGCATTCAATCATTAACATTACTCTGTTAGCCTATATACAAAAGGGGTTAATTAAATGCCATCTGATCTCATATTTATGCTAGCGATCTAATGCTAGTGCCAATATCTGCTCATTGTAATACTGTAAGTGTCCTCTATGATGAGAATAAGACATCAGATGACATTTAAGCAAAGCCCTTGCTGATAATATGAGATCAGATAGCATTTATGCTTATCCATTCTTGTATATAGGCAAATACAGTACTGTTAATGTTTGTATGCTAATTCTAACTTGCTAATGCTAGCGATCTAATGCTAGTGCTAATATCTGGTCATTGTCGTACTGTAAGTGTTCTCTATGATGGGAATATGAGATCAGATGGCATTTAATTTACCCTTCTTGTATATAGGCAAATACAATAATGTTAATGTTTGAATGCTAAGGCTAACTTGTAATGCTAGCGATCTAATGCTAGTGCTAATATCTGCTCATTGTTATACTGTAAGTGTCCTCTATGATGAGAATAAGACATCAGATGGCATTTAAGCATAACCCTTCATGTGAATATGAGATAAGATGCCATTTAAATAACCCTTCTTGTATATAGGCAACACAGTAATGTTAATGTTTGAATGCTAATGCTAATTTAGCTATCTACTGCTAGTGCTAATATCTGGTCATTATCATACTGTATTTGTCCTCTATGATGGGAATATGAGATCAGATGGCATTTAATTTACCCTTCTTGTATATAGGCAAATACAGTAATGTTAACGTTTTTATGCTAATGCTAACTTGCTAATGCTAGCGATCTAATGCTAGTGCTAATATCTGGTCATTGTCGTACTGTAAGTGTTCTCTATGATGGGAATATGAGATCAGATGGCATTTAATTTACCCTTCTTGTATATAGGCAAATACAGTAATGTCAATGTTTGAATGCTTAGGCTAACTTGCTAATGCTAGCGATCTAATGCTAGTGCTAATATCTGCTCATTGTTATACTGTAAGTGTCCTCTATGATGAGAATAAGACATCAGATGGCATTTAAGCATAACCCTTCATGTGAATATGAGATAAGATGCCATTTAAATAACCCTTCTTGTATATAGGCAAATACAGTAATGTTAATGTTTGAATGCTAATGCTAACTTGCTAATTCTAGCGATCTACTGCTAGTGCTAATATCTGGTCATTATCATACTGTATTTGTCCTCTATGATGGGAATATGAGATCAGATGGCATTTAATTTACCCTTCTTGTATATAGGCAAATACAGTAATGTTAATGTTTGAATGCTAATACTAACTTGCTAATGCTAGCAATCTAATGCTAGTGCTAATATCTGGTGATTGTTATACTGTACGTGTACTCTATGATGAGAATATGAGATCAGATGGCAATAAATCTTAACCTTTCTTGTATATAGGCAAATACAGTAATGTTAATGTTTGAATGCTAATTCTAACTTGCTAATGGTAGCGATCTAATGCTAGTGCTAATATCTGTTCATTGTCATTCTGTAAGTGTTCTCTATGATGGGAATATGAGATCAGATGGCATTTAATTAACCCTTCTTGTATATAGGCTAATACAGTAATGTTAATGTTTGAATGCTAAGGCTAACTTGCTAATGCTAGCGATCTAATGCTAGTGCTAATATCTGCTCATTGTTATACTGTAAGTGTCCTATGATGAGAATAAGACATCAGATGGCATTTAAGCATAACCCTTCATGAGAATATGAGAACAGATGGCATTTAAGCATATCCATTCTTGTTTATAGGCAAATAGAGTAATGTTAATGTTTGAAATGTAATGCTAACTTGCTAATGCTAGCGATCAATGCTAGTGCTAATATCTGGTCATTGTCATACTGCATTTTTCTCTATGATGGGAATATGAGATCAGATGGCTGTTAAGCATAACCCTTCATGAGAATATGAGATCAGATGGAACTAAATTAACCCTTTTTTGTATATCGGCAAATACAGTAATGTTAATGTTTGAATGCTAATGTGAACATGCTAATGCTAGCGAGCTAATGCTAGTGCTAATATCAGCTCATTGTCATACTGTAAGTGTCCTCTTTGATGAGAATAAGACATCAGATGACATTTAAGCATAACCCTTGATGAAAATATGAGATCAGATAGCATTTATGCTTATCCATTCTTGTGTAAAGGCAACTACAGTAATGTTAATGTTTGAATGCTAATGCTAACTTGCTAATGCTAGCGATCTAATGCTAGTGCTAATATCTGGTCATTGTCATTCTGTATTTGTCCTCTATGATGGGAATATGAGATCAGATGGCATTTAAGCATAACCCTTCATGAGAATATGAGATCATATGCCTTTTAAATAACCCTTCTTGTATATAGGCAAATACAGTAATGTTAATGTTTGAATGCTAATGCTAACTTGCTAATGCTAGCGATCGAATGCTAGTGCCAATATCTGCTCATTGTTATACTGTAAGTGTCCTCTATGATGAGAATAAGACATCAGATGACATTTAAGCATAACCCTTGATGAGATTATTAGATCAGATAGCATTTATGCTTATCCATTCTTGTATAAAGGCAAATACAGTAATGTTAATGTTTGAATGCTAATACTAACTTGCTAATGCTAGCAATCTAATGCTAGTGCTAATATCTGGTGATTGTTATACTGTACGTGTACTCTATGATGAGAATATGAGATCAGATGGCAATAAATCTTAACCTTTCTTGTATATAGGCAAATACAGTAATGTTAATGTTTGAATGCTAATTCTAACTTGCTAATGGTAGCGATCTAATGCTAGTGCTAATATCTGTTCATTGTCATTCTGTAAGTGTTCTCTATGATGGGAATATGAGATCAGATGGCATTTAATTAACCCTTCTTGTATATAGGCTAATACAGTAATGTTAATGTTTGAATGCTAAAGGCTAACTTGCTAATGCTAGCGATCTAATGCTAGTGCTAATATCTGCTCATTGTTATACTGTAAGTGTCTCTATGATGAGAATAAGACATCAGATGGCATTTAAGCATAACCCTTCATGAATATGAGGAACAGATGGCATTTAGCATATCCATTCTTGTTTATAGGCAAATAGAGTAATGTTAATGTTTGAAATGTAATGCTAACTTGCTAATGCTAGCGATCGAATGCTAGTGCTAATATCTGGTCATTGTCATACTGCATTTTTCCTCTATGATGGGAATATGAGATCAGATGGCTGTTAAGCATAACCCTTCATGAGAATATGAGATCAGATGGAACTAAATTAACCCTTTTTGTATATCGGCAAATACAGTAATGTTAATGTTTGAATGCTAATGTTAACATGCTAATGCTAGCGATCTAATGCTAGTGCTAATATCTGGTCATTGTCATTCTGTATTTGTCCTCTATGATGGGAATATGAGATCAGATGGCATTTAAGCATAACCCTTCATGAGAATATGAGATCAGATGCCTTTAAATAACCCTTCTTGTATATAGGCAAATCAGTAATGTTAATGTTTGAATACTAAGGCTAACTTGCTAATGCTAGCGATCTAATGCTAGTGCTAATATCTGCTCATTGTTATACTGTAAGTGTCCTCTATGATGAGAATAAGACATCAGATGGCATTTAAGCATAACCCTTCATGAGAATATGAGAACAGATGGCATTTAAGCATATCCATTCTTGTTTATAGGCAAATAGAGTAATGTTAATGTTTGAAATGTAATGCTAACTTGCTAATGCTAGCGATGAATGCTAGTGCTAATATCTGGTCATTGTCATACTGCATTTTTTTTCCTCTATGATGGGAATATGAGATCAGATGGCTGTTAAGCATAACCCTTCATGAGAATATGAGATCAGATGGAACTAAATTAACCCTTTTTGTATATCGGCAAATACAGTAATGTTAATGTTTGAATGCTAATGTTAACATGCTAATGCTAGCGATCTAATGCTAGTGCTAATATCAGCTCATTGTCATACTGTAAGTGTCCTCTTTGATGAGAATAAGACATCAGATGACATTTAAGCATAACCCTTGATGAAAATATGAGATCAGATAGCATTTATGCTTATCCATTCTTGTGTAAAAACAACTTACAGTAATGTTAATGTTTGAATGCTAATGCTAACTTGCTAATGCTAGCGATCTAATGCTAGTGCTAATATCTGGTCATTGTCATTCTGTATTTGTCCTCTATGATGGGAATATGAGATCAGATGGCATTTAAGCATAACCCTTCATGAGAATATGAGATCAGATGCCTTTTAAATAACCCTTCTTGTATATAGCCAAATACAGTAATGTTAATGTTTGAAAGCTAATGCTAACTTGCTAATGCTATCGATCTAATGCTAGTGCTAAAATCGGGTGATTGTTATACAGTACGTGTATTCTATGATGAGAATATGAGATCAGATGGCAATAAAGCTTAACCCTTCTTGTATATAGGAAAATACAGTAATGTTAATGTTTGAATGCTAATTCTAACTTGCTAATGTCAGCGATCTAATGCTAGAACTTATATATGTTCATTGTCTTACTGTAAGTGTTCTCTATGATGAGAATATGAGAACAGATGGCATTTAATTAACCCTTCCTGTTTATAGGCTAATACAGTAATGTTAATGTTTGAATGCTAAGGCTAACTTGCTAATGCTAGCGATCTAATGCTAGTGTAATATCTGCTCATTGTAATACTGTAAGTGTCCTCTATGATGAGAATAAGACATCAGATGACATTTAAGCATAACCCTTGATGAGAATATGAGATCAGATAGCATTTATGTATCCATTCTTGTATATAGGCAAATACAATTATTGTTAATGTTTGCATGCTAATTCTAACTTGCCTAATGCTAGCGATCTAATGCTAGTGCTAATATCTAGTGTTAATAAATACTGTAAGTGTTCTCTATGATGGGAATATGAGATCAGATGGCATTTAATTTCACCCTTCTTGTATATAAGGCAAATACAGTAATTTTAATGTTTTGAATGCTAAGACTAACTTGCTAATGCTAGCGATCTAATAATGCTAATATCTACTCATTGTAGTGCTACTATCTGCTCATTGTTATATATGAAGTATCTCTATGAGAATAAGACATCAGATGGCATTTAAGCATAACCCTTCATGTGAATATGAGATAGATGCCATTTTAAATAACCCTTCTTGTATATAGGCAAATACAGTAATGTTAATGTTTGAATGCTAATGCTAACTTGCTAATTCTAGCGATCTACTGCTAGTGCTAATATCTGGTCATTATCATACTGTATTTGTCATCTATGATGAATATGAGATCAGATGGCATTTTAATTTACCCCTTCTTGTATATAGGCAAATACAGTAATGTTAATGTTTTATGCTAATGCTAACTTGCTAATGCTAGCGATCTAATACGAGGGCAAATATCTGGTCATTATCATACTGTATTTGTCTCTATGAATAGAATATGAGATCAGATGGCATTTAAGCATAACCCTTCATGAGAATATGAGATCAGATGGCATTTAAATAACCCATCTTGTATATAGGCAAATACAGTAATGTTAATGTTTGAATGCTAATGCTAACTTGCTAATGCTAGCGATCTAATGCTCGTGCTAATATCTGCTCATTGTTATACTGTAAGTGTCCTCTATGATGAATAAGACATCAGATGACATTTAAGCATAACCCTTGATGAGATTATTAGATCAGATAGCATTTATGCTTATCCATTCTTGTATAAAAGGCAAATACAGTAATGTTAATGTTTAAAGGCTAATACTAACTTTGCTAATGCTTGCAATCTAATGCTAGTGCTAATATCTGGTGATTGTTATACTATGCATGTGTATTCTTAGTGAGAATATGAGATAAGATGGCAATAAATCTTAACCTTTCTTGTATAGGCAAATACAGTAATATTAATGTTTCAATACTAATTCTAACTTTGCTAATAGTAGCGATCTAATGTAGTGCTAATATCTGGTTCATTTGTCATTCTGTAAGTGTTCTCTATGATGGGAATATGAGATCAGATGGCATTTAATTAACATTCTTGTATATAAGCTAATACAGTAATGTTAATGTTTGAATGCTAAGGCTAACTTGCTAATGCTAGCGATCCAATGCTAGTGCTAATATCTGCTCATTGTTATACTGTAAGTGTCCTCTATGATGAGAATAAGACATCAGATGGCATTAAACATAACCCTTCATGAGAATATGAGAACAGATGGCATTTAAGCATATCCATTCTTGTTTATAGGCAAATAGAGTAAGTAATGTTAATGTTGAAATGTAATGCTAACTTGCTAATGCTAGCGATCGAATGCTAGTGCTAATATCTGGTCATTGTCATACTGCATTTTCTCTATGATGGGAATATGAGATCAGATGGCTGTTAAGCATAACCCTTCATGAGAATATGAGATCAGATGGAACTAAATTAACCCTTTTTGTATATCGGCAAATACAGTAATGTTAATGTTTGAATGCTAATATTAACATGCTAATGCTAGCGATCTAATGCTAGTGCTAATATCAGCTCATTGTCATACTGTAAGTGTCCTCTTTGATGAGAATAAGACATCAGATGACATTTAAGCATAACCCTTGATGAAAATATGAGATCAGATAGCATTTATGCTTATCCATTCTTATTAATAAAGGCAACTACAGTAATGTTAATGTTTGAATGCTAATGCTAACTTTGCTAATGCTAGCGATCTAATGCTAGTGCTAATATCTGGTCATTGTCATTCTGTATTTGTCCTCTATGATGGGAATATGAGATCAGATGGCATTTAAGCATAACCCTTCATGAGAATATGAGATCAGATGCCTTTTAAATAACCCTTCTTGTATATAGGCAAATACAGTAATGTTAATGTTTGAAAGCTAATGCTAACTTGCTAATGCTAGCGATCTAATGCTAGTGCAAAAAAATCGGGTGATTGTTATACAGTACGTGTACTCTATGATGAGAATATGAGATCAGATGGCAATAAAGCTTAACCCTTCTTGTATATAGGAAAATACAGTAATGTTAATGTTTGAATGCTAATTCTAACTTGCTAATGTCAGCGATCTAATGCTAGAGCTAATATATGTTCATTGTCATACTGTAAGTGTCCTCTATGATGAGAATAAGACATCAGATGACATTTAAGCATAACCCTTCATGTGAATATTAGATCAGATGGCATTTAAATAACACTTTTCTTGTATATAGGCAAATACAGTAATGTTAATGTTTTGAATGCCAAGGCTAACACTATGCTAGCGATCTAATGCTAGTGCTAATATCTGCTCATTGTCATTCTGTATTTGTCCTCTATGATGGAATATGAAATCAGATGGCATTTAAGCATAACCCTTCATGAGAATATGAGATCAGATGGACTTTAAATAACCCTTTTGTATATAGGCAAATACAGTAATGTTAATGTTTGAATCTAATGTTAACATTGCTAATGCTAAGCGATCTAATGCTAGTGCTAATATGCTCATTTATACTGAAGTGTCCTCTTGATGAAATAAGACATCAGATGACATTTAAGCAACCCTTATGAAATGAGATCAGATGATTATTAACCTTCTTGTTAAGGCAATCGAATGTTAATGTTGTTAATCTGCTTTATGCTACTCTAATGCTAGTGCTAATATCTGTATTTCATCTGTATTTGTCCTCTGATGGGAATATGAGTCAGATGGCATTTAAATAAACTCTTCTTGATAGGAACAGTAATGTTATTTGAATCTATTTAACTTTAAGTAGCGATGGCTATTACATTCTATTGTTATACTGTAATTCCTCTATGATGAGAATAAGACATCAGATGCATTTAAGCATAACCCTTATAGATTAGACAGATGATTTTTACTAGCATTTTTTTTTGGGGAGCATTAGCAAGTTAGCCTTAGCATTCAAACATTAACATTACTGTATTTGCCTATATACAAAAAGGGTTTTTTTAAAAAGCCATCTGATCTCAAAAATTTTCATGAAGGGTTGTGCTTAAAAGCCATCTGATCTCATATTTTCCCCCCAAAGGACAAATCAGTATGACAATGACCAGATATTAGCACTAGCATTAGATCGCTAGCATAAGCAAGTTAGCATTAGCATTCAAACATTAACATTCTGTATTTGCCTAGATACAAGATTGGATAAGCATAAAAGCTATATGATCTCATATTCTCATAAAAGGGGTTTTGCTTTAATGTCACCTGATGTCTTATTCTCATCATAGGGACACTTACAGTTTTTCAATGAGGAATATTAGCACTAGCATTTGATCGCTAGCATTACAAGTTAGCCTTAGCATTCAAACATTAACATTACTGTATTTGCCTATATACAAAAAAGGGTTATTTAAATGGGATCTTATCTCCTTTTTTACATGAAGGGGTTTTGTTTAAAAGCCCCCCCCGATTCTTATTCTCATCATAAAAGGGACACTTACAGTATAACAATGACAGATATTAGCACTAACATTAGATCGCTAGCATAAACCCAAATTTGCTTTAGCATTCAAACATTAAATTACTGTATTTGCCTATATACAAAAAGGGTTAATTAAATGCCATCTGATCTCATATTCCCCCTCATAGAGAACACTTACAATTTTAAAAGACCTGATATTAGCACTAGCATTAGATCGCTAGCATTAGCAAGTTAAATTAACATTCAAACATTTAAAATTACTTTTTTGCCTATATACAAGAAGGGGTTTAAACTTTATTGCCATCTGATCTCATATTCTTATCTAAGAAAGCGTGCAGTATAACAATAACAAGATAAATTTGCACTAGTATTAGATGCTGGGAAAACAAGATAGTATAAGCATTCAAACATTAACATTACTGTATTTGCCCCTTTCAAAAAAGGATAAAATAAATCTATCTGATCCATATTCTCATCAAGGGTTATGTTTTAAAAATCATCTGATTCTTATTTTTCATCATAGAGGACCACAATTTTAACAATGAGCGAAAATTAGCACTAGCATTAGATCGCTAGCATTAGCATTTGAATAGCATTCAATCATTAACATTACTCTGTTAGCCTATATACAAAAGGGTTAATTAAATGCCATCTGATCTCATATTTTCATAAAGGGTTTGTTTAAAAGTCTGATGTCCTATTCTCATCATAGAGGACACTTACAGTTTAACAATGAGCAGATATTAGCACCCAGCATTTTTATGCTAGCATTAGCAAGTTAACCCAAGCATTCCCAAAAATTAACATTACTGTATTTGTCTATATACAAGAAGGGTTATTTAAATGCCATCTGATCTCATATTCTCATGAAGGGTTATGCTTTAAAAGCCATCTGATCTCATATTCCCCATCAAAAAAAAAAATTTCAGTATGACAATGACCCCGATATTAGCACTAGCATTAGATCGCTAGCATAAGCAAGTTAGCATTAGCATTCAAACATTAACATTACTTTTTTTGCCTATATAAAAGTTGGATAAGCATCAATGCTATATGATCTCCCCTTTTTCAAAAAATTTTGTTTTAAAGTCATCTGATGTCTTATTCTCATCATAGAGGGGCCTTTCAGTATAACAAAAGCGAAAATTTGCACTAACATTAGATCCTAGCACAAGTTAGCCTTAGCATTCAAACATTAACATTACTGTATTTGCCTATATACAAGAAGGGTTAATTAAATCCATCTGATCTCATATTCCCATCATAAGAACACTTACAGTATTACAATGACCAATATTAGCATTGTCGCTAGCATTAGCAAGTTAAAATTTCATTCAAACATTAAAACATTTTCCTATATACAAGAAGGGTTAAAACTTTTTTCCATCTGATTATATTCTTATCAAAAACACATACAGTATAACAATCTAAAAAATTTGACTAGCATTAGATCTTTAACGGGGTTTGTATTACATTCAAACATTAACATTACTGTTTTGCCTATATACAAAAATGGATAAAAAAATGCTATCTGATCTCATATTCTCATCAAAGGGGTTTTGGCGTCATCTGATGTCTTATTCTCATCATAGAGGACACTTACAGTATAACAATGAGCGAAATTTTTAGCATTAGATCGCTAGCATTAGAAGTTACCAGCATTCAAACATTAACATTTCTGTATTTGCTTTTATAAGAAAGGGGGTTTTTAAATGCTATCTGATCTCATATTCTCATCAAGGGTTATTGCGTCATCGTGTCTTTTTTCATCATAGAGGAAAACCCTATAACAATGAGCAGATATTACCACTAGCATTAGATGCTAGCATTAGCAATTAGCATTAGCATTAATCATTAACATTACTCTGTTAGCCTATATACAAAAAGGGGGTTTAAATTAAAAAACCTTCTGATCTCATATTTTCATAAAAAGGGGTTTGCTTAAATGTCATCTGATGTCCCATTCTCATATAGAGGACACTTACAGTTTAACAATGAGCAGATATTGCACTAGCATTTGATCGCTAGCATTAGCAAGTTAGCCTTACATTCAAACATTAACATTTCTGTATTTGCCTATATATAAGAAGGGGTTTTTTAAATGCCATCTGATCTCATATTCTCCGAAGGGTTTGTTAAATGCCATCTGATGCATATTCCCATCAAAAGGACAAATACAGTAAAAATGAAGAATTGCCTAATTTGATCGCTAGCATTAGCAAATTAATTTGTTAAACATTAACTTTCTGTATTTGCCTTTTACAAGAAGGGGTTTAAACTTTTTGCCATCTGATTTTTTATTCTTATCATAA
>CM056197.1:51600417-51621074 GCA_029692085.1 Gymnothorax javanicus
GCCTATATACAAGAGAAGCAATTAAATGCCATCTGATCTCATATTCCCATCATAGAGAACACTTACAGTATGACAATTACCAGATATTAGCACTAGCATTAGATTGCTAGCATTAGCAAGTTAGAATTAGCATTCAAACATTAACATTAGTGTATTTCCCTATATACAAGAAGGGTTAAGCTTTATTGCCATCTGATCTCATATTCTTATCATAGAGTACACGTACAGTATAACAATCACAAGATATTAGCACTAGCATTAGATCGCTAGCTTTAGCAATTAGTATTAGCATTCAAACATTAACATTACTGTATTTGCCTATATACAAGAATGGATAAGCATAAATGCTATCTGACCTCATATTCTCATCAAGGGTTATGCTTAAATGTCATCTGATGTCTTATTCTCATCATAGAGGACACTTACAGTATAACAATGAGCAGATATTAGCACTGTATTAGATCGCTAGCATTAGCAAGTTAGCATTAGCATTCAATCATTAACATTACTCTGTTAGCCTGTATACCAGAAGGGTTAATTAAATGCCATCTGATCTCATATTTTCATAAAGGGTTATGATTAAATGTCATCTGATGTCCTATTCTCATCATAGAGGACACTTACAGTTTAACAATGAGCAGATATTAGCACTAGCATTTGATTGCTAGCATTAGCAAGTTAGCCTTAGCATTCAAACATTAAAATTATTGTATTTCCCTATATCCAAGAAGGGTTATTTAAATACCATCTGATCTCATATTCTCATGAAGGGTTATGCTTAAATGCCATCTGATCTCATATTCCCATCATAGAGGACAAATACAGTATGATAATGACCAGATATTAGCACTCGCATTAGATCGCTAGCATTAGCAAGTTAGCATTAGCATTCAAACATTAACATTACTGTATTTGCCTATATACAAGAATGGATAAGAATAAATGCTATATGATCTCTTATTCTCATAAAGGGTTATGCTTAAATGTCATCTGATGTCTTATTCTCATCATAGAGGACACTTACAGTATAACAATGAGCAGATATTAGCACTAGCATTAGATCGCTAGCATTAGCAAGTTAGCCTTAGCATTCAAAAATTAACATTACTGTATTTGCCTATATACAAGAAGGGTTAATTAGATGCCATCTGATCTCATATTCCCATCATAGAGAACACTTACAGTATGACAATGACCAGATATTAGCACTAGCATTAGATCGCTAGCATTAGCATGTTAGAATTAGCATTCAAACATTAATATTACTGTATTTGCCTATATACAAGAAGGGTTATTTAAATGCCATCGGATCTCATATTCTCATGAAGGGTTATGCTTAAATGCCATCTGATCTCATATTCCCATGATAGAGGACAAACACAGTATG
Source organism: Gymnothorax javanicus (assembly GCA_029692085.1). Taxonomy (NCBI): domain Eukaryota; kingdom Metazoa; phylum Chordata; class Actinopteri; order Anguilliformes; family Muraenidae; genus Gymnothorax; species Gymnothorax javanicus. The sequence goes on from CM056197.1 coordinate 51,601,805, forward strand.
ACAATGACCAGATATTAGCACTAGCATTAGATCGCTAGCATTAGCAAGTTAGCATTACCTTTCAAACATTAACATTACTCTATTTGCCTATAAACAAGAATGGATAAGCTTAAATGCCATCTGTTCTCATATTCTCATGAAGGGCTATGCTTAAATGCCATCTGATGTCTTATTCTCTTCATAGAGGACACTTACAGTATAACAATGAGCAGATATTAGCACTAGCATTAGATCGATAGCATTAGCAAGTTAGCATTAGCATTCAAACATTAACATTACTGTATTTCCCTATATTCAAGAATGGAAAAGCATAAATGCTATTTGATCTCATATTCTCATAAAGGGTTATGCTTAAATATCATCTAATGTCTTATTCTCATCATAGAGGACACTTACAGTATAAAAATGAGCAGATATTAGCACTGGCATTAGATCGCTAGCAATAGCAAGTTAGCATTAGCATTCAAACATTAACATAACTGTATTTGCCTATATACAAGATGGGTTATTTAAATGCCATCTGATCTCATATTCTCATGATGGGTTATGCTCAAATGCCATCTGTTCTCATATTCCCATCATAGAGGAAAAATACAGTATGACAAAGACCAGATATTAGCACTACCATTAGATCGCTAGCATTAGCAAGTTAGCATTACCTTTCAAACATTAACATTACTCAATTTGCCTAGAAACAAGAATGGATAAGTTTAAATGCCATCTGTTCTCATATTCTCAAGAAGGGTTATGCTTAAATGACATCTGATGTCTTATTCTCATCATAGAGGACACTTACAGTTTAACAAAGAGCAGATATTAGCACTAGCATTTGATCGCTAGCATTAGCAAGTTAGCCTTAGCATTCAAACATTAACATTACTGTATTTGCCTATATACAAGAAGTGTTATTTAAATGCCATCTGATCTCATATTCACATGAAGGGTAATGCTTCAATGCCATCTGATCTCATATTCCTATCATAGAGGACAAATACAGTATGATAATGACCAGATATTAGCACTCGCATTAGATCGCTAGCATTAGCAAGTTAGCATTAGCATTCAAACATTAACATTACTGTATTTGCCTATATACAAGAATGGATAAGCATAAATGCTATATGATCTCATATTCTCATAAAGGGTTATGCTTAAATGTCATCTGATGTCTTATTCTCATCATAGAGGACACTTACAGTATAACAATGAGCAGATATTAGCACTAGCAGTAGATCGCTAGCATTAGCAAGTTAGCATTAGCATTCAAACATTAACATTACTGTATTTGCCTATATACAAGAAGGGTTATTTAAATGGCATCTTATCTCATATTCACATGAAGGGTTATGCTTAAATGCCATCTGATGTCTTATTCTCATCATAGAGGACACTTGCAGTATAACAATGAGCAGATATTAGCACTAGCATTAGATCGCTAGCATTAGCAAGTTAGCCTTAACATTCAAACATTAACATTACTGTATTTGCCCATATACAAGAAGGGTTAATTAAATGCCATCTGATCTCATATTCCCATCATAGAGAACACTTACAGTATGACAATGACCAGATATTAGCACTAGCATTAGATCGCTAGCATTAGCAAGTTGGAATTAGCATTCAAACATTAACATTACTGTATTTGCCTATATACAAAAGGGTTAAAATGCAAATCTGCTCCATTGCCATCCGATCTCATATTCTTATCATAGAGTACACGTACAGTATAACAATCACCAGATATTAGCACTAGCATTAGATCGCTAGCTTTAGCAAGTAAGTATTAGCATTCAAAAATTAAAATTACTTTATTTGCCTATATACAAGAATGGATAAGCATTAATGCTATTTGATCTCATATTCTCATCAAGGGTTATGCTTAAATGTCATCTGTCTTATTCTCATCATAGAGGACACTTACAGTTTAACAATGAGCAGATATTAGCACTCGCATTTGATCGCTAGCATTAGCAAGTTAGCATTAGCATTCAAACATTAACATTACTGTATTTGCCTATATACAAGAATGGATAAGCATTAAATACTATCTGATCTCATATTCTCATCAAGGGTTATGCTTAAATGTCATCTGATGTCTTATTCTCATCATAGAGGACAAATACAGTATGACAATGACCAGATATTAGCACTAGCATTGGATCGCTAGCATTAGCAATTCAGCATTAGCATTCAATCATTAACATTACTCTGTTAGCCTATATACAAGAAGGGTTAATTAAATGCCATCTGATCTCATATTCTCATGAAGGGTTATGCTTAAATGTCATCTGATGTCTTATTCTCATCATAGAGGACACTTACAGTTTAACAATTAGCAGATATTAGCACTAGCATTTGATCGCTAGCATTAGCAAGTTAGCCTTAGCATTCAAACATTAACATTACTGTATTTGCCTATATACAAGAAGGGTTATTTAAATGCCATCTGATCTCATATTCTCATGAAGGGTTATGCTTAAATGTCATCTGATGTCTTATTCTCATCATAGAGGACACTTACAGTTTAACAATTAGCAGATATTAGCACTAGCATTTGATCGCTAGCATTAGCAAGTTAGCCTTAGCATTCAAACATTAACACCACTGTATTTGCCTATATACAAGAAGTGTTATTTAAATGCCATCTGATCTCATATTCACATGAAGGGTTATGCTTAAATGCCATCTGATCTCATATTCCCATCATAGAGGACAAATACAGTATGATACTGACCAGATATTAGCACTTGCATTAGATCGCTAGCATTAGCAAGTTTGCATTAGCATTCAAACATTAACATTACTGTATTTGCCTATATACAAGAATGGATAAGCATAAATGCTATATGATCTCATATTCTCATTAAGGGTTAAGCTTAAATGTCATCTGATGTCTTATTCTCATCATAGAGGACACTTACAGTATAACAATGAGCAGATATTAGCACTAGCATTAGATCGCTAGCATTAGCAAGTTAGCATTAGCATTCAAACATTAACATTGCTGTATTTGCCTATATACAAGAAGGGTTATTTAAATGGCATCTTATCTCATATTCACATGAAGGGTTATGCTTAAATGCCATCTGATGTCTTATTCTCATCATAGAGGACACTTACAGTATAACAATGAGCAGATATTAGCACTAGCATTAGATCGCTAGCATTAGCAAGTTAGCCTTAGCATTCAAACATTAACATTACTGTATTTGCCTATATACAAGAAGGGTTAATTAAATGCCATCTGATCTCATATTCCCATCATAGAGAACACTTATTTGACCAGATATTAGCACTATTAGATCTAGCATTAGCAAGGGTTAGCATTCAAATGTCATTACTGTATTTCCTATATACAATCTTTATTGCCATCTGATCTCATATTCTTATCATCTGGATGTATAACAATGAGCAGATATTAGCACTAGCATTAGATATTAGCATTATTAGCATTCAAACATTAACATTATGTATTTGCCTATATACAAGAATGGATATTTGAATAATGCCATCTGATCTCATATTCTCATCAAGGGGTTATGCTTAACTGCCATCTGTTGTCATATTCTCATCATAGAGGAAAAATACAGTATGACAATGACCAGATATTAGCACTAGCATTAGATCGCTAGCATTAGCAAGTTAGCCTTAGCATTCAAAAATTAACATTACTGTATTTGCCTATAAACAAGAATGGATAATTTAAATGCCATCTGTTCTCATATTCTCATGAAGGGTTATGCTTAAATGCCATCTGATGTCTTATTTCCCATCATAGAGGACACTTACAGTATAACAATGAGCAGATATTTTAAATGCCATCTGCACTAGCATTAGATCTCATCTAGCATTAGCAAGTTAGACACTTCAAATCATTAACATTACTGTATTTGCCTATATACAAGAAGGGTTAATTAAATGCCATCTGATCTCATATTCCCATCATAGAGAACACTTACAGTATGACAATGACCAGATATTAGCACTAGCATTAGATCGCTAGCATTGGCTTGGAATTCATTCAAACATTAACATTACTGTATTTGCCCATACAAGAAGAGGCCATCTGATCTCAATTCCCATCATAGAGAACACTTACAGTATAACAATGAGCAGATATTAGCATTAGCATTAGATCGCTAGCATTAGCAAGTTAGCATTAGCATTCAAACATTACCATTACTCTATTTGCCTAAAACAAGAATGGATAAGTTTAAATGGCATCTGTTCTCATATTCTCATGAAGGGTTATGTTTAAATGCTATCTGATCTCATATTCCCATCATAGAGGACAAATACAGTATGACAATGTCCAGATATTAGCACTAGCATTAGATCGCTAGCATTAGAAAGTTAGCATTAGCATTCAAACATTAACATTACTGTATTTGCCTATATACAAGAATGGATAAGAATAAATGCTATCTGATCTCATATTCTCATGAAGGGTTATGCTTAAATGCCATCTGATTTCTTATTCTCATCATAGAGGACACTTACAGTATAACAATGAGCAGATATTAGCACTAGCATTAGATCGATAGCATTAGAAAGTTAGCATTAGCATTCAAACATTAACATTCCTGTATTTGCCTGTATACAAGAAGGGTTAATTAAATGCCATCTGATCTCATATTCTCATGAAGGTATATGCTTTAATGCCATCTGATCTCATATTCCCATCATAGAGAACACTTACAGTATGACAATCACCAGATTTTAGCACTAGCATTAGATCGCTAGCATTAGCAAGTTAGCATTAGCTTTCAAACATTAACATTACTATATTTGCCTATATACAAGAATGGATAAGCATAAATTCTATCTGATCTCATATTCTCATAAAGGGTTATGCTTAAATGTAATCTGATGTTTTATTCTCATCATAGAGGACACTTACAGTATAACAATGAGCAGATATTAGCACTAGCATTAGATCGCAAGCATTGGCAAGTTAGCATTAGCATTCAAACATTAACATTACTGTATTTGCCTATATACAAGAAGGGTTATTTAAATGGCATCTGATCTCATATTCTCATGAAGGGTTATGCTTAAAATGCCATCGATCTCCTATTCCCATCATAGAGAACAAATACAGTATGATAATGACCAGATATTAGCACTAGCATTAGATCGTTAGCATTAGCAAGTTAGCATTAGCTTTCAAACATTAACATTACTGTATTTGCCTATATACAAGATTGGATAAGCATTAATGCTATATGATCTCTTATTCTCATGAAGGGTTATGTTTAAATGTCATCTGATGTCTTATTCTCATCATAGAGGACACTTTCAGTATAACAATGAGCAGATATTAGCACTAGCATTAGATCGCAAGCATTGGCAAGTTAGCATTAGCATTCAAACATTAACATTACTGTATTTGCCTATATACAAGAAGGGTTATTTAAATGCCATCTGATCACATATACTCATGAAGGGTTATGCTTAAATGCCATCTGATCTCATATTCCCATGATAGAGGACAAACACAGTATGACAATGACCAGATATTAGCACTCGCATTAGATCGCTAGCATAAGCAAGTTAGCATTAGCATTCAAACATTAACATTACTGTATTTGCCTATATACAAGATTGGATAAGCATAAATGCTATATGATCAGATATTCTCATAAAGGGTTATGCTTAAATGGCATCTGATGTCTTATTCTCATCATAGAGGACAATTACAGTATAACAATGAGAAGATTTTAGCACTAGCATTAGATTGCTAGCATTAGCAAGTTAGCATCAGCAGTCAAACATTATCATTACTGTATTTGCCTATATACAAGAAGGCTTATTTAAATGGCATCTTATCTCATATTCACATGAAGGGTTATGCTTAAATGCCATCTGATGTCTTATTCTCATCATAGAGGACACTTGCAGTATAACAATGAGCAGATTTTAGCACTAGCATTAGATCGCTAGCATTAGCAAGTTAGCCTTAGCATTCAAACATTAATATTACTGTATTTGCCTATATACAAGAAGGCTTAATTAAATGCCATCTGATCTCATATTCCCATCATAGAGAACACTTACAGTATGACAATTACCAGATATTAGCACTAGCATTAGATTGCTAGCATTAGCAAGTTAGAATTAGCATTCAAACATTAACATTAGTGTATTTCCCTATATACAAGAAGGGTTAAGCTTTATTGCCATCTGATCTCATATTCTTATCATAGAGTACACGTACAGCATAACAATCACAAGATATTAGCACTAGCATTAGATCGCTAGCTTTAGCAAGTTAGTATTAGCATTCAAACATTAACATTACTGTATTTGCCTATATACAAGAATGGATAAGCATAAATGCTATCTGACCTCATATTCTCATCAAGGGTTATGCTTAAATGTCATCTGATGTCTTATACTCATCATAGAGGACACTTACAGTATAACAATGAGCAGATATTAGCACTATATTAGATCGCTAGCATTAGCAAGTTAGCATTAGCATTCAATCATTAACATTACTCTGTTAGCCTATATACCAGAAGGGTTAATTAAATGCCATCTGATCTCATATTTTCATAAAGGGTTATGCTTAAATGTCATCTGATGTCCTATTCTCATTATAGAGGACACTTACAGTTTAACAATGAGCAGATATTAGCACTAGCATTTGATTGCTAGCATTAGCAAGTTAGCCTTAGCATTCAAACATTAAAATTATTGTATTTGCCTATATCCAAGAAGGGTTATTTAAATACCATCTGATCTCATATTCTCATGAAGGGTTATGCTTAAATGCCATCTGATCTCATATTCCCATCATAAAGGACAAATAAAGTATGACAATGACCAGATATTAGCACTAGCATTAGATCGCTAGCATAAGCAAGTTAGCATTAGCATTCAAACATTAACATTACTGTATTTGCCAATATACAAGATTGGATAAGCATAAATGCTATATGATTTCATATTCTCATGAAGGGTTAGGCTTAAATGTCATCTGATGTCTTATTCTCATCATAGAGGACACTTACAGTATAACAATGAGCAGAAATTAACACTAGCATTAGATCGCTAGCATTGGCAAGTTAGCATTAGCATTCAAACATTAACATTACTGTATTTGCCTCTATACAGGAAGGGTTATTTCAATGCCATCTGATCTCATATTCTCATGAAGGGTTATGCTTAAATGCCATCTGATCTCATATTCCCATCATAGAGAACACTTACAGTATGACAATGACCAGATATTAGCACTAGCATTAGATCGCTAGCATTAGCAAGTTAGAATTAGCATTCAAACATTAACATTACTGTATTTGTCTATATACAAGAAGGGTTAAGCTTTATTGCCATCTGATTTCATATTCTTATCATAGAGTACACGTACAGTATAACAATCACAAGATATTAGCACTAGCATTAGATCGCTAGCATTAGCAAGTTAGCATTAGCATTCAATCATTAACATTACTCTGTTAGCCAATATACAAGAGGGGTTAATTAAATGCAATCTGATCTCATATTTTCATAAAGGGTTATGCTTAAATGTCATCTGATGTCCTATTCTCATCATAGAGGACACTTACAGTTTAACAATGAGTAGATATTAGCACTAGCATTTGATCGCTAGCATTAGCAAGTTAGCCTTAGCATTCAAACATTAACATTACTGTATTTGCCTATATACAAGAAGGGTTATTTAAATGCCATCTGGTCTCATATTCTCATGAAGGGTTATGCTTAAATGCCATCTGATCTCATATTCCAAACATAAAGGACAAATACAGTATGACAATGACCAGATATTAGCACTAGCATTAGATCGCTAACATAAGCAAGTTAGCATTAGAATTCAAACATTAACATTATTGTATTTGCCTATATACAAGATTGGATAAGCATAAATGCTATATGATCTCATATTCTCATAAAGGGTTATGCTTAAATGTCATCTGATGTCTTATTCTCATCAAAGAGGACACTTACAGTTTAACAATGAGCAGATATTAGCACTAGCATTTGATCGCTAGCATTAGCAAGTTAGCTTTAGCATTCAAACATTAACATTACTGCATTTGCCTATATACAAGAAGTGTTATTTAAATGCCATCTGATCTCATATTCACATGAAGGGTTATGCTTAAATGCCATCTGATCTCATATTCCCATCATAGAGGACACTTACAGTATAACAATGAGCAGATATTAGCACTAGCATTGGATCGCTAGCATTAGCAATTCAGCATTAGCATTCAATCATTAACATTACTCTGTTAGCCTATATACAAGAAGTGTTATTTAAATGCCATCTGATCTCATATTCTCATGAAGGGTTATGCTTAAATGCCATCTGATCTCAAATTCCCATCATAGAGGACAAATACAGTATGATAATGACCAGATATTAGCACTTGCATTAGATCGCTAGCATTAGCAAGTTTGCATTAGCATTCAAACATTAACATTACTGTATTTGCCTATATACAAGAATGGATAAGCATAAATGCTATATGATCTCATATTCTCATTAAGGGTTATGCTTAAATGTCATCTGATGTCTTATTCTCATCATAGAGGACACTTACAGTATAACAATGAGCAGATATTAGCACTAGCATTAGATCGCTAGCATTAGCAAGTTAGCATTAGCATTCAAACATTAACATTACTGTATTTGCCTATATACAAGAAGGGTTATTTAAATGCCATCTGATGTCTTATTCTCATCATAGAGGACACTTACAGTATAACAATGAGCAGATATTAGCACTAGCATTAGATCGCTAGCATTAGCAAGTTAGCCTTAGCATTCAAACATTAACATTACTGTATTTGCCTATATACAAGAAGGGTTAATTAAATGCCATCTGATCTCATATTCCCAATGCACTTACACTATGACAATCTTAGCACTATTAGATCGCTAGCATTAGCAAGTTGAAATTAGTTCAAACATTAACATTACTGTATTTGCCTATATACATCTTTTTATTGATCTCATATTCTTATCATCATAGAGTACACTAACAGTATAACAATCAGCAGATATTAGCACTAGCATTAGATCGCTAGCTTTAGCAAGTTTGTATTAGCATTCAAAATTAACATTACTGTATTTGCCTATATACAAGAATGGATATTTAAATGCTATTTGATCTCATATTCTCATCAAGGGTTATGCTTAAATGTCATCTGATGTCTTATTCTCATCATAGAGGACACTAACAGTATAACAATGAGCAGATATTAGCACTAGCATTAGATCGCTAGCATTAGCAAGTTAGCATTAGCATTCAAACATTAACATTACTGTATTTGCCTATATACAAGAAGGGTTATTTGAATGCCATCTGATCTCATATTCTCATTAAGGGTTATGCTTAACTGCCATCTGTTCTCATATTCCCATCATAGAGGAAAAATACAGTATGACAATGACCAGATATTAGCACTAGCATTAGATCGCTAGCATTAGCAAGTTAGCCTTACCTTTCAAAAATTAACATTACTCTATTTGCCTATAAACAAGAATGGATAAGTTTAAATGCCATCTGTTCTCATATTCTCATGAAGGGTTATGCTTAAATGCCATCTGATGTCTTATTCTCATCATAGAGGACACTTACAGTATAACAATGAGCAGATATTAGCACTAGCATTAGATCGATAGCATTAGCAAGTTAGCATTAGCATTCAAACATTAACATTACTGTATTTGCCTATATACAAGAAGGGTTATTTAAATGCCATCTGATCTCATATTCTCATGAAGGGTTATGCTTAAATGCCATCTTATCTCATATTCCCATCATAGAGGACAAATACAGTATGACAATGACCAGATATTAGCACTAGCATTAGATCGCTAGCATTAGAAAGTTAGCATTAGCTTTCAAACATTAACATTACTGTATTTGCCTATATACAAGAAGGGTCATTTAAATGGCATCTTATCTCATATTCACATGAAGGGTTATGCTTAAATGCCATCTGATGTCTTATTCTCATCATAGAGGACACTTACAGTATAACAATGAGCAGATATTAGCACTAGCATTAGATCGCTAGCATTAGCAAGTTAGACTTAGCATTCAAACATTAACATTACTGTATTTGCCTATATACAAGAAGGGTTAATTAAATGCCATCTGATCTCATATTCCCATCATAGAGAACACTTACAGTATGACAATGACCAGATATTAGCACTAGCATTAGATCGCTAGCATTGGCAAGTTGGAATTAGCATTCAAACATTAACATTACTGTATTTGCCTATATACAAGAAGCGTTAAGCTTTATTGCCATCTGATCTCATATTCCCATCATAGAGAACACTTACAGTATAACAATGAGCAGATATTAGCATTAGCATTAGATCGCTAGCATTAGCAAGTTAGCATTAGCATTCAAACATTAACATTACTCTATTTGCCTAAAAACAAGAATGGATAAGTTTAAATGGCATCTGTTCTCATATTCTCATGAAGGGTTATGCTTAAATGCTATCTGATCTCATATTCCTATCATAGAGGACAAATACAGTATGACAATGTCCAGATATTAGCACTAGCATTAGATCGCTAGCATTAGAAAGTTAGCATTAGCATTCAAACATTAACATTACTGTATTTGCCTATATACAAGAATGGATAAGAATAAATGCTATCTGATCTCATATTCTCATGAAGGGTTATGCTTAAATGCCATCTGATTTCTTATTCTCATCATAGAGGACACTTACAGTATAACAATGAGCAGATATTAGCACTAGCATTAGATCGATAGCATTAGAAAGTTAGCATTAGCATTCAAACATTAACATTCCTGTATTTGCCTGTATACAAGAAGGGTTAATTAAATGCCATCTGATCTCATATTCTCATGAAGGTATATGCTTTAATGCCATCTGATCTCATATTCCCATCATAGAGAACACTTACAGTATGACAATCACCAGATTTTAGCACTAGCATGAGATCGCTAGCATTAGCAAGTTAGCATTAGCTTTCAAACATTAACATTACTATATTTGCCTATATACAAGAATGGATAAGCATAAATTCTATCTGATCTCATATTCTCATAAAGGGTTATGCTTAAATGTAATCTGATGTTTTATTCTCATCATAGAGGACACTTACAGTATAACAATGAGCAGATATTAGCACTAGCATTAGATCGCAAGCATTGGCAAGTTAGCATTAGCATTCAAACATTAACATTACTGTATTTGCCTATATACAAGAAGGGTTATTTAAATGGCATCTGATCTCATATTCTCATGAAGGGTTATGCTTAAATGCCATACGATCTCCTATTCCCATCATAGAGGACAAATACAGTATGATAATGACCAGATATTAGCACTAGCATTAGATCGTTAGCATTAGCAAGTTAGCATTAGCTTTCAAACATTAACATTACTGTATTTGCCTATATACAAGATTGGATAAGCATTAATGCTATATGATCTCTTATTCTCATGAAGGGTTATGTTTAAATGTCATCTGATGTCTTATTCTCATCATAGAGGACACTTACAGTATAACAATGAGCAGATATTAGCACTAGCATTAGATCGCAAGCATTGGCAAGTTAGCATTAGCATTCAAACATTAACATCACTGTATTTGCCTATATACAAGAAGGGTTATTTAAATGCCATCTGATCACATATACTCATGAAGGGTTATGCTTAAATGCCATCTGATCTCATATTCCCATGATAGAGGACAAACACAGTATGACAATGACCAGATATTAGCTTTTCGCATTAGATCGCTAGCATAAGCAAGTTAGCATTAGCATTCAAACATTAACATTACTGTATTTGCCTATATACAAGATTGGATAAGCATAAATGCTATATGATCAGATATTCTCATAAAGGGTTATGCTTAAATGGCATCTGATGTCTTATTCTCATCATAGAGGGACAATTACAGTATAACAATGAGAAGATTTTAGCACTAGCATTAGATTGCTAGCATTAGCAAGTTAGCATCAGCAGTCAAACATTATCATTACTGTATTTGCCTATATACAAGAAGGCTTATTTAAATGGCATCTTATCTCATATTCACATGAAGGGTTATAAGCTTTAAATGCCATCTGATGTCTTATTCTCATCATAGAGGACACTTGCAGTATAACAATGAGCAGATTTTAGCACTAGCATTAGATCGCTAGCATTAGCAAGTTAGCCTTAGCATTCAAACATTAATATTACTGTATTTGCCTATATACAAGAAGGCTTAATTAAATGCCATCTGATCTCATATTCCCATCATAGAGAACACTTACAGTATGACAATTACCAGATATTAGCACTAGCATTAGATTGCTAGCATTAGCAAGTTAGAATTAGCATTCAAACATTAACATTAGTGTATTTCCCTATATACAAGAAGGGTTAAGCTTTATTGCCATCTGATCTCATATTCTTATCATAGAGGACACGTACAGTATAACAATCACAAGATATTAGCACTAGCATTAGATCGCTAGCTTTAGCAAGTTAGTATTAGCATTCAAACATTAACATTACTGTATTTGCCTATATACAGAATGGATAAGCATAAATGCTATCTGACCTCATATTCTCATCAAGGGTTATGCTTAAATGTCATCTGATGTCTTATTCTCATCATAGAGGACACTTTACAGTATAACAATGAGCAGATATTAGCACTATATTAGATCGCTAGCATTAGCAAGTTAGCATTAGCATTCAATCATTAACATTACTCTGTTAGCCTATATACCAGAAGGGTTAATTAAATGCCATCTGATCTCATATTTTCATAAAGGGTTATGCTTAAATGTCATCTGATGTCCTATTCTCATTATAGAGGACACTTACAGTTTAACAATGAGCAGATATTAGCACTAGCATTTGATTGCTAGCATTAGCAAGTTAGCCTTAGCATTCAAACATTAAAATTATTGTATTTGCCTATATCCAAGAAGGGTTATTTAAATACCATCTGATCTCATATTCTCATGAAGGGTTATGCTTAAATGCCATCTGATCTCATATTCCCATCATAAAGGACAAATAAAGTATGACAATGACCAGATATTAGCACTAGCATTAGATCGCTAGCATAATCAAGTTAGCATTAGCATTCAAACATTAACATTACTGTATTTTGCCAATATACAAGATTTGGATAAGCATAAATGCTATATGATCTCATATTCTCATGAAGGGTTAGGCTTAAATGTCATCTGATGTCTTATTCTCATCATAGAGGACACTTACAGTATAACAATGACAGAAATTAGCACTAGCATTAGATCCCTAGCATTGGCAAGTTAGCATTAGCATTCAAACATTAACATTACTGTATTTTGCCTCTATACAGGAAGGGTTATTTCAATGCCATCTGATCTCATATTCTCATGAAGGGTTATGCTTAAATGCCATCTGATCTCATATTCCCATCATAGAGAACACTTACAGTATGACAATGACCAGATATTAGCACTAGCATTAGATCGCTAGCATTAGCAAGTTAGAATTAGCATTCAAACATTAACATTACTGTATTTGTCTATATACAAGAAGGGTTAAGCTTTATTGCCATCTGATCTCATATTCTTATCATAGAGTACACGTACAGTATAACAATCACAAGATATTAGCACTAGCATTAGATCGCTAGCATTAGCAAGTTAGCATTAGCATTCAATCATTAACATTACTCTGTTAGCCAATATACAAAGAGGGTTAATTAAATGCAATCTGATCTCATATTTTCATAAGGGTTATGCTTAAATGTCATCTGATGTCCTATTCTCATCATAGAGGACACTTTACAGTTTAACAATGAGTAGATATATTAGCACTAGCATTTGATCGCTAGCATTAGCAAGTTAGCCTTAGCATTTCAAACATTAACATTACTGTATTTGCCTATATACAAGAAGGGGTTATTTAAATGCCATCTGGTCTCATATTCTCATGAAGGGTTATGCTTAAATGCCATCTGATCTCATATTCCAAACATGAAGGACAAATACAGTATGACAATGACCAGATATTAGCACTAGGCATTAGATCCGCTAACATAAGCAAGTTAGCATTAGAATTCAAACATTAACATTATTGTATTTGCCTATATACAAGATTGGATAAGCATAAATGCTATATGATCTCATATTCTCATAAAGGGTTATGCTTAAATGTCATCTGATGTCTTATTCTCATCAAAGAGGACACTTACAGTTTAACAATGAGCAGATATTAGCACTAGCATTTTGATCGCTAGCATTAGCAAGTTAGCTTTAGCATTCAAGCATTAACATTACTGCATTTGCCTATATACAAGAAGTGTTATTTAAATGCCATCTGATCTCATATTCATGATGAAGGGTTATGCTTAATGCCATCTGATCTCATATTCACATCATAGAGGACAAATACAGTATGATAATGACCAGATATTAGCACTCGCATTAGATCGCTAGCATTAGCAAGTTAGCATTAGCATTCAAACATTAACATTACTGTATTTGCCTATGTACAAGAATGGATAAGCATAAATGCTATATGATCTCAAATTCTCATAAAGGGTTATGCTTAAATGTCATCTGATGTCTTATTCTCATCATAGAGGACACTTACAGTATAACAATGAGCAGATATTAGCACTAGCATTAGATTGCTTGCATTTGCAAGTTAGAATTAGCATTCAAACATTAACATTACTGTATTTGACTATATATAAGAAGGGTTATTTAAATGGCATCTTATCTCATATTCACATGAAGGGTTATGCTTAAATGCCTTCTGATGTCTTAATCTCATCATAGAGGACACTTACAGTATAACAATGAGCAGATATTAGCACTAGCATTAGATCGCTAGCATTAGAAAGTTAACATAGCATTCAAACATTAACATTACTGTATTTGCCCTTATATACAAGAAGGGTTAATTAAATGCCATCTGATCTCATATTCCCATCATAGAGAACACTTACAGTATGACAATGACCAGATATTAGTGCGAGCATTAGATCGCTAGCATTAACAAGTTAGCCTTAGCATTCAAACATTAATGCTGTTATTGTATGTTGCCTATATACAAAGGGTTGTTAAATGCCATCTGATCTCATATTCTCCTTGAAGGTTATGCTTAAATGCCATCTGTTCTCATAATTCCATCATAGAGGAAAATACAGTATGACAATGACCAGATATTAGCACTTAGCATTAGATCGCTAGTTAGCAAGTTAGCATTACCTTTCAAACAAATTAACATTACTCTATTTGCTATAAACAAGAATGTATAAGTTTAAATGCCATCTGTTCTCATATTCTCATGAAGGGTTATGCTAAAATGCCATCTGATGTCTTTCTCATCATAGAGGACACTTACAGTATAACAATGAGCAGATATTAGCATTAGCATTAGATCCAGCATTAGCAAGTTAGCATTAACATTCAAACATTAACATTACTGTATTTGCCTATATACAAGAAAGGGTTATTTAAATGTATCTGATCTCATATTCTCATGAAGGATATGTAAATGCCATCTGATCTCATATTCCCATCATAGAGGACAAATACAGTATGACAATGACCAGATATTAGCACTAGCAGTTAGATCGCTAGCATTATTAAGTTGTAATAGCGCTGAAACATTAACATTACTGTATTTGCCTATATACAAGAATGGATAAGCATAAATGCTATCCTGATCTCCTTATTCTCATCAAGGGTTATGTAATTGTCATCTGATGTCTTATTCTCATCATAGAGGACACTTACAGTATAACAATGAGCAGATATTAACTAGCATTAGATCGCTAACAATAGAAAGTTAGCATTAGCATTCAATCATTAACATTACTCTGTTACCCTATATACAGAAGGGTTAATTAAATGGCATCTGATCTCATATTCTCATGAGAAGGGTTATGCGTAAATGCCTTCTGACGTCTTATTCTCATCATAGGACACTTACAGTATAACAATGAGCAGATATTAGCACTAGCATTAGATCGCTAGCATTAACCAAGTTAGCCTTAGCATTCAAGCATTAACATTACTGTATTAGCCTATATAAAATGAAGGTTTAATTAAATGCCATCTGTTCTCATATTCCATCATAGAACACTTACACAGTATGACAATAGACATATATTAGCACTAGCATTAGATCGCTGGGATTAGTAAGTTGAAATTAGCATTCAAACATTAACATTACTGTATTTTCCTTTATATAAGAAGGGTTAAGCTTTATTGCCATCTGATCTCATATTCTCATCAAGAGGACACTTACAGTATAACAATGAGCAGATATTAGCACTAGCATTAGATCGCTAGCATTACAAGTTAGCATTAGCATTTCAAACATTAACATTACTGTATTGCCTATATACAAGAAGGATTTAATTAAATGCATCTGATCTCATATTCTCATGAAGGTATATGCTTAAATGCCATCTGATCTCTTATTCCATCATAGAGACATACAGTATGACAATGAGCAGATATTGCACTAGCATTAGATCGCTAGCATTAGCAAGTTAGCATTAGCATTCAAACATTAACATTACTGTATTTGCCTATATACAAGAATGGATAGCATAAATGCTATCTGATCTCATATTCTCATAAAGGGTTATGCTTAAATGTCATCTGATGTCTATTCTCATCATAGAGGACACTTACAGTTAACAATGAGCAGATATTAGCACTAGCATTGATGCGAGCATTAGCAAGTTAGCCTTAGCATTCAAACATTAACATTACTGATTTGCCTATATAAGAAGGGTTAAGCTTTATTGCCATCTGATCTCATATTCTATCATAGAGACTACTACGTATAACAATCACAAGATATTAGCACTAGCATTAGATCTAGCTTTAGCAAGTTAGATTAGCATTCAACATTAACATTACTGTATTTGCCTATATACAAGAATGGATAAGCATAAATGCTATCTGATCTCATATTCTCATCAAAGGGTTATGCTTAAATGCATCTGATGTCTTATTCTCATCATAGAGGACACTTACAGTATAACAATGAGCAGATATTAGCACTAGCATTAGATCGCTAGCATTAGCAAGTTAGCATTAGCATTCAACATTAACAATACTCGTATGCCTATATACAAGAGGTTATTAAATGCCATCTGATCTCATATTTTCATAAAGGGTTATGTTAAATGTCATCTGATGTCTATTCTCATCATAGAGGACACTTACAGTTTAACAATGAGTAATATTAGCACTAGCATTTGATGGCGAGCATTAGCAAGTTAGCCTTAGCATTCAAACATTAACATTACTGTATTTGCCTATATACAAGAAGGGTTATTTAAATGCCATCTGATCTCATATTCTCAGAAGGGTTTGCTTAAATGCCATCTGATCTCATTTCCCATCTAAGGACAAATACTAGATATGACAATGACCAGATATTGCATACATTAGATCCTAGATAAGCAAGTTAGATAGCATTCAAACATTAAATTCTGATTGTAACAATTGTATCATAATCAAGATCTTATTTAAAGGTTATCTTAAGTACTGATCATTATCATCATAAGGACATTACAGTATAAATGACAGATATTCATACATTAGACCCTGCATTAAAGTTAGCTTAGCTTCAAACATTAACATTACTGTATTTGCCTATATTACAAATAAGCTATTTAAATGATTTATCTCAAATCAATGAAGGGTTATTCTTAAATGCACTATGTCTTATTCTCATCATATAGCACTACATGTATAAAATGAGCAGAATTAGCACTAACATTAATTCTTGATTGCTATTACAAGCATTCAAACATTAATTTTCTTATTTAAAGGTTACTTAAATGCCATCATCTATTCCATAAGAGGATTATATACAATGACAGCTATTACATAATAGAGACATTAGCAAGTTATAATCAATATTAACTTAGATTGCTTAGCAAGAATTAATAAGCATTAATTACTATTTGCTAATATAAGAAGGTTAATGCCATCTGATCTCATATTCTCATGAGCTAGAAAACGATACATAGATAATCAATAACAAGATGATAGCATAGACTTAGATCGTACATAGAAGAATATAAATTAAACTTACTTATTGTTCTAATACAAGAAGGTTAGCAAATCATCATTATACAGTATCTTAAGTATCGATCTTATTCTCATAAGACACTTACAGTATAACAATGAGCAGATTTAGCACTAGCATTAGATCCAGCATTACATGTTAGCAATAGCTTCAAATTATTAATTATCTGTGCTATATCAAGAGGGTATTAAATGCCATCTGATCTCATATTTTCATAAAGGGTTATGCTTAAATGTCATCTGATCTTATTTCACATAAGGCATTACAAGTTAGCATATGACAGAATTAACATACATTTGATCCTACATTACAAAATTAGCTTAAATTCAAACTTAACATTATTTTTGTATATCAAGAGGGTTATTTAAATGCCATCTGATCTATTTCTCATAGAGGGTATGTAAATGCTATCTCATGATTCTCATAAAAAGGTACAGTATGACAAAATAAATTAGACTAGCATTAGATCGTAGCATAAGCAATTAGCATTAGCTTCAATTAACATTACTGTATTTGCTATATCAATGGATAAGCATAATGCTATTATCTATTCATACAGGGTTATGCTTAAATGTCATCTGATGTCTTATTCTCATCATAGAGGACATTACAGTTAACAATAACAATATTAGCACTAGCATTGTAGTAAATGCATTGATCTATTTCCTTAAGGATTCAAACATTAACATTCTGTATTTGCCTATATAAACAAGGTATAAATTACAATATGCACAGATTATCGCTATGCAGTTACATAGCATTCCAAACATTAAATACTTACATATACAAAGCAATTATTAGCACTAGCTTAGATTCATAGCAAGTTAGTTAAATCAACATTAACATTATGTATTTAGGCCATATACAAGAAATGTAGATACTTTATGCCATCTGATCTCATTCTTATCAAAGTAGTTACTTAATTAACAATACAGATATTAGCACTATATTAGATGTAGCTTAAATGCAAGTTAGTATTAGCTCAAACAGGTATTACTGTTTGCCTATATACAAGTAAGGACCTTAGTAACATGACATATATTACCATTGATCGCTACATTAAATTAGATTAATTAAACATTAACATTACTGTATTTGCCTATATACAAGAAGGTTAATAAATGCATTGATCTCATATTCCAGGGTTATGCTAAATGTCATCTGTTTATTCTCATCATAAAA
>CM056197.1:51621174-51809841 GCA_029692085.1 Gymnothorax javanicus
CTAACTTGCTAATGCTAGCAATCTAATGCTAGTGCTAATATCTGCTCATTGTTATACTGTAAGTGTCCTCTATGATGAGAATAAGACATCAGATGACATTTAAGCATAACCCTTTATGAGAATATGAGATCATATAGCATTTATGCTTATCCATTCTTGTATATAGGCAAATACAGTAATGTTAATGTTTGAATGATAATGCTAACTTGCTAATTCTAGCGATCTAATGCGAGTGCTAATATCTGGTCATTATCATACTGTATTTGTCCTCTATGATGGAAATATGAGATCAGATGGCATTTAAGCATAACCCTTCATGTGAATATGAGATCAGATGGCAATTAAATAACACTTCTTGTGTATAGGCAAATACAGTAATGTTAATTTTTGAATGCTAAGGCTAACTTGCAAATGCTAGCGATCAAATGCTAGTGCTAATATCTGCTCATTGTTAAACTGTAACTGTCCTCTATAATGAGAATAAGACATCAGATGACATTTAAGCATAACCCTTAATGAGAATATGAGATCATAGAGCATTTATGCTTATCCAATCTTGTAGGAAGGCAAATACAGTAATGTTAATGTTTGAATGGTAATGCTAACTTGCTTATGCTAGCGATCTAATGCGAGTGCTAATATCTGGTCATTGTCATACTGTATTTGTCCTCTTTGATGGGAATATGAGATCAGATGGCATTTAAGCATAACCCTTCATGAGTATATGTGATCAGATGGCATTTAAATAACCCTTCTTGTATATAGGCAAATACAGTAATGTTAATGTTTGAATGCTAAGGCTAACTTGCTAATGCTAGCGATCAAATGCTAGTGCTAATATCTGCTCATTGTTAAACTGCAAGTGTCCTCTATGATGAGAATAAGACATCAGATGACATTCAAGCATAACCCTTTATGAGAATATGAGATCATATAGCATTTATGCTTATCCAATCTTGTATATAGGCAAATACGATAATGTTAATGTTTGAATGCTAATGCTAACTTGCTAATGCTAGCGATCTAATGCTAGTGCTAACATCTGGTCATTGACATACTGTATTTGTCCTCTATGATGGGAATATGAGATCAGATGGCATTTAAGCATAACCCTTCATGAGAATATGAGATCAGATGGCATTTAAATAACCCTTCTAGTATATAGGCAAATACAGTAATGTTAATGTTTGAATGCTAATGCTAACTTGCTAATCCTTGCGATCTAATGCTAGTGCTAATATCTGCTCATTGTTATACTGTAAGTGTCCTCTATGATGAGAATAAGACATCAGATGACATTTAAGCATAACCCTTTATGAGAATATGAGATCAGATAGAATTTATGCTTATCCATTCTTGTTTATACGCAAATACAGTAATGTTAATGTTTGAAAGCTAATGATAACTTGCTAATGCTAGCGATCTAATGATAGTGCTAAAATCTGGTGATTGTTATACTGTATGTGTACTCTATGATGAGAATATGAGATCAGATGGCATTAAAGCACATAACCCTTCTTGTATATATGGAAAATACAGTAATGCTAATGTTTGAATGCTAAGGCTAACTTGCTAATGCTAGCGATCTAATGCTAGTGCTAATATCTGCTCATTGTTATACTGTAAGTGTCCTCTATGATGAGAATAAGACATCAGAAGGCATTTACGCATAACCCTTAATGAGAATATGAGATCAGATGGCATTTAATTAACCCTTCTTGTATATAGGCTAACAGAGTAATGTTAATGATTGAATGCTAATGCTGACTTGCTAATGCTAAGGATCTAATGCTAGGGCTAATATTCTGCTCATTGTTATACTGTAAGTGTCCTCTATGATGAGAATAAGACATCAGATGACATTTAAGCATAACCCTTGATGAGAATATGAGATCAGATAGCATTTATGCTTATCCATTCTTGTATATAGGCAAATACAGTAATGTTAATGTTTGAATGCTAATGCTAACTTGCTAATGCTAGCGATCTAATGCTAGTGCTTATATCTGGTCATTGTCATACTGTATTTGTCCTCTTTGATGGGAATATGAGATCAGATGGCATTTAAGCATAACCCTTGATGAGAATATGAGATCAGATGGCATTTAAATAACGCTTCTTGTATATAGGCAAATACAGTAATGTTAATGTTTGAATGCTAATGCTAACTTGCTAATGCTATCGATCTAATGCTAGTGCTAATATCTGCTCATTGTTATACTGTAAGTGTCCTCTATGATGAGAATAAGACATCAGATGGCATTTAAGCATAACCCTTCATGAGAATATGAGAACAGATGGCATTTAAACTTATCCATTCTTGTTTATAGGCAAATAGAGTAATGTTAATGTTCGAAAGGTAATGCTAAATTGCTAATGCTCGCGATCTAATGCTAGTGCTAATATCTGCTCATTGTTATACTGTAAGTGTCCTCTATGATGAGAATATGAGAACAGATGGCATTTAAGCATAACCCTTCATGAGAATATGAGATCAGATGGCATTTAAATAACCCTTCTTGTATATAGGCAAATACAGTAATGTTAATGTTTGAATTCTAATGCTAACTTGCTAATGCTAGCGATCTAATGCTAGTGCTAATATCTGATCATTGTTATACTGTGAGTGTCCTCTATGATGAGAATAAGACATCAGATGACATTTAAGCATAACCCTTGATTAGAATATGAGATCAAATAGCATTTATGCTTATCCATTCTTGTATATAGGCAAATACAGTAATGTTAATGTTTGAATGCTAATACTAACTTGCTAAAGCTAGCGATCTAATGCTAGTGCTAATATCTGGTCATTGTTATACTGTATTTGTACTCTATGATAAGAATATGAGATCAGATGGCATTTAAGCATAACCCTTCATGAGAATTGTATAAAAATAAATACAGTAATAGGCAAATGTAATGTTAATGTTTGAAGGCTAATGCTAACTTGCTAATGCTAGTGATCTAATGCTAGTGCTAATATCTGCTCATTGTTATACTGTAAGTGTCCTCTATGATGAGAATAAGACATCAGATGGCATTTAAGCATAACCCTTCATGTGAATATGAGATAAGATGCCATTTAAATAACCCTTCTTGTATACAGGCAAATACAGTAATGTTAATGTTTGAATGCTAATTCTAACTTGCTAATGCCAGCGATCTAATGCTAGTGCTAATATATGTTCATTGTCATACTGTAAGTGTTCTCTATGATGGGAATATGAGAACAGATGGCATTTAATTAACCCTTCTTGTATATTGGCTAATACAGTAATGTTAATGTTTGAATGCTAAGGCTAACTCGCTAATGCTAGCGATCTAATGCTAGTGCTAATATCTGCTCATTGTTATACTGTATGTGTCCTCTATGATGAGAATAAGACATCAGAAGGCATTTACGCATAACCCTTAATGAGAATATGAGATCAGATGGCATTTAATTAACCCTTCTTGTATATAGGCTAACAGAGTAATGTTAATGATTGAATGCTAATGCTAACTTGCTATTGCTAGCGATCTAATGCTAGTGCTAATATCTGCTCATTGTTATACTGTAAGTGTCCTCTATGATGAGAATAAGACATCAGATGACATTTAAGCATAACCCTTGATGAGAATATGAGATCAGATAGCATTTATGCTTATCCATTCTTGTATATAGGCAAATACAGTAATGTTAATGTTTGAATGCTAATGCTAACTTGCTAATGCTAGCGATCTAATGCTAGTGCTAATATCTGGTCATTGTCATACTGTATTTGTCCTCTTTGATGGGAATATGAGATCAGATGGCATTTAAGCATAACCCTTCATGAGAATATGAGATCAGATGGCATTTAAATAACCCTTCTTGTATATAGGCAAATACAGTAATGTTAATGTTTGAATGCTAATGCTAACTTGCTAATGCTATCGATCTAATGCTAGTGCTAATATCTGCTCATTGTTATACTGTAAGTGTCCTCTATGATGAGAATAAGACATCAGATGGCATTAAAAAGCATAACCCTTCATGAGAATATGAGAACAGATGGCATTTAAACTTATCCATTCTTGTTTAAAGGCAAATACAGTAATGTTAATGTTTGAATGGTAATGCTAACTTGCTAATGCTAGATCGATCTAATGCTAGAATGCTAATATCTGCTCATTGTTAATGCTACTGTAATATTGTCCTTATATGATGGTGAGAATATGAGATCAGATGGCATTTAAGCATAGAAACCCTTCATGACAAATATGAGATCAGATGGCATTTATGGTCATTATCCCCTCTTGTATATAGGCAAACATGTGAATACAGTAATGTTAATGATTGAATGCTAATGTTTAACTTGCTAATGCTAGCGATCTAATGCTAGTGCTAATATCTGCTCATTGTTAGAACTGTAAGTGTCCTCTATGATGAGACATAAGACATAAGATGATGAGATCAGAGATAACCCGTGTTATGATGTTAATGTTTGAATGAGATCATCTATAGCTAATATCTTGTGATTTATGTACTCTACGATAAGAATTGAGATCAGATGGCAAGCTTCTTGTATATAGGCAAATACAGTAATGTTAATGTTTGAATGCTAATTCTAACTTGCTAATGCTAGCGATCTAATGCTAGTGCTAATATCTGGTCATTGTCTTTCTGTATTTGTCCTCTATGATGGGAATATGAGATCACATGGCATTTAAGCATAACCCTTCATGAGAATTTGAGATCAGATGGCATTTAAATAACCCTTCTTGTATATAGGCAAATACAGTAATGTTAATGTTTGAATGCTAAGGCTAACTTGCTAATGCTAGCGATCTAATTCTAGTGCTAATATCTGCTCATTGTTATACTGTAAGTGTCCTCTATGATGAGAATAAGACATCAGATGGCATTTAAACATAACCCTTCATGTGAATATGAGATAAGATACCATTTAAATAAACCTTCTTGTATATAAGCAAATACAGTAATGTTAATTTTTGAATGCTAATGCTAACTTGCGAATGCTAGCAATCTAATGCTAGTGCTAATATCTGCTCATTGTTATACTGTAAGTGTCCTCTATGATGAGAATAAGACATCAGATGACATTTAAGCATAACCCTTTATGAGAATATGAGATCATATAGCATTTATGCTTATCCATTCTTGTATAAAGGCAAATACAGAAATGTTAATGTTTGAATGATAATGCTAACTTGCTAATTCTAGCGATCTAATGCGAGTGCTAATATCTGGTCATTATCATACTGTATTTGTCCTCTCTGATGGAAATATGAGTTCAGATGGCATTTAAGCATAACCCTTCATGTGAATATGAGATCAGATGGCAATTAAATAACACTTCTTGTGTATAGGCAAATACAGTAATGTTAATTTTTGAATGCTAAGGCTAACTTGCTAATGCTAGCGATCAAATGCTAGTGCTAATATCTGCTCATTGTTAAACTGTAACTGTCCTCTATAATGAGAATAAGACATCAGATGACATTTAAGCATAACCCTTAATGAGAATATGAGATCATAGAGCATTTATGCTTATCCAATCTTGTAGGAAGGCAAATACAGTAATGTTAATGTTTGAATGGTAATGCTAACTTGCTTATGCTAGCGATCTAATGCGAGTGCTAATATCTGGTCATTGTCATACTGTATTTGTCCTCTTTGATGGGAATATGAGATCAGATGGCATTTAAGCATAACCCTTCATGAGTATATGTGATCAGATGGCATTTAAATAACCCTTCTTGTATATAGGCAAATACAGTAATGTTAATGTTTGAATGCTAAGGCTAACTTGCTAATGCTAGCGATCAAATGCTAGTACTAATATCTGCTCATTGTTAAACTGCAAGTGTCCTCTATGATGAGAATAAGACATCAGATGACATTTAAGCATAACCCTTTATGAGAATATGAGATCATATAGCATTTATGCTTATCCAATCTTGTATATAGGCAAATACGGTAATGTTAATGTTTGAATGCTAATGCTAACTTGCTAATGCTAGCGATCTAATGCTAGTGCTAACATCTGGTCATTGACATACTGTATTTGTCCTCTATGATGGGAATATGAGATCAGATGGCATTTAAGCATAACCCTTCATGAGAATATGAGATCAGATGGCATTTAAATAACCCTTCTTGTAAATAGGCAAATACAGTAATGTTAATGTTTGAATGCTAATGCTAACTTGCTAATCCTAGCGATCTAATGCTAGTGCTAATATCTGCTCATTGTTATACTGTAAGTGTCCTCTATGATGAGAATAAGACATCAGATGACATTTAAGCATAACCCTTTATGAGAATATGAGATCAGATAGAATTTATGCTTATCCATTCTTGTTTATACGCAAATACAGTAATGTTAATGTTTGAAAGCTAATGCTAACTTGCTAATGCTAGCGATCTAATGCTAGTGCTAATATCTGGTCATTGTCATACTGTAAGTGTTCTCTATGATGGGAATATGAGATCAGATGGCATTAAAGCATATACCTTCGTGAGAATATGAGTTCAGATGGCATTTAATTAACCCTTCTTGTATATAGGCTAATACAGTAATGATAATGTTTGAATGCTATTGCTAACTTGCTGATCCTAGCGATCTAATGCTAGTGCTAATATCTGCTCATTGTTATAATGTAAGTGTCCTCAATGTTGAAAATAAGACATCAGATGGCATTTAAGCATAACCCTTCAAGAGAATTTGAGAACAGATGGCATTTAAGCTTATCCATTCTTGTATATAGGCAAATACAGTAATGTTAATGTTTGAAAGCTAGTGATAACTTGCTAATGCTAGCGATCTAATGCTAGTGCTAAAATCTGGTGATTGTTATACTGTACGTGTACTCTATGATGAGAATATGAGATCAGATGGCAATAAAGCTTAACCCTACTTGTATATAGGAAAATACAGTAATGCTAATGTTTGAATGCTAAGGCTAACTTGCTAATGCTAGCGATCTAATGCTAGTGCTAATATCTGCTCATTGTTATACTGTAAGTGTCCTCTATGATGAGAATAAGACATCAGAAGGCATTTACGCATAACCCTTAATGAGAATATGAGATCAGATGGCATTTAATTAACCCTTCTTGTATATAGGCTAACAGAGTAATGTTAATGATTGAATGCTAATGCTGACTTGCTAATGCTAGCGATCTAATGCTAGTGCTAATATCTGCTCATTGTTATACTGTAAGTGTCCTCTATGATGAGAATAAGACATCAGATGACATTTAAGCATAACCCTTGATGAGAATATGAGATCAGATAGCATTTATGCTTATTCATTCTTGTATATAGGCAAATACAGTAATGTTAATGTTTGAATGCTAATGCTAACTTGCTAATGCTAGCGATCTAATGCTAGTGCTTATATCTGGTCATTGTCATACTGTATTTGTCCTCTTTGATGGGAATATGAGATCAGATGGCATTTAAGCATAACCCTTCATGAGAATATGAGATCAGATGGCATTTAAATAACGCTTCTTGTATATAGGCAAATACAGTAATGTTAATGTTTGAATGCTAATGCTAACTTGCTAATGCTATCGATCTAATGCTAGTGCTAATATCTGCTCATTGTTATACTGTAAGTGTCCTCTATGATGAGAATAAGACATCAGATGGCATTTATGGATAACCCTTCATGAGAATATGAGAACAGATGGCATTTAAACTTATCCATTCTTGTTTATAGGCAAATAGAGTAATGTTATTGTTCGAAAGGTAATGCTAAATTGCTAATGCTAGCGATCTAATGCTAGTGCTAATATCTGCTCATTGTTATACTGTAAGTGTCCTCTATGATGAGAATATGAGAACAGATGGCATTTAAGCATAACCCTTCATGAGAATATGAGATCAGATGGCATTTAAATAACCCTTCATGTATATAGGCAAATACAGTAATGTTAATGTTTGAATTCTCATGCTAACTTGCTAATGCTAGCGATCTATTGCTAGTGCTAATATCTTGTGATTGTTATACTGTACGTGTACTCTATGATAAGAATATGAGATCAGATGGCAATAAAGCTTAACACTTTCATGTATATAGGCAAATACAGTAATGTTAATGTTTGAATGCTAATTCTAACTTGCTAATGCTAGCGATCTAATGCTAGTGCTAATATCTGGTCATTGTCTTTCTGTATTTGTCCTCTATGATGGGAATATGAGATCACATGGCATTTAAGCATAACCCTTCATGAGAATTTGAGATCAGATGGCATTTAAATAACCCTTCTTGTATATAGGCAAATACAGTAATGTTAATGTTTGAATGCTAATGCTAACTTGCTAATGCTAGCGATCTAATGCTAGTGCTAATATCTGCTCATTGTTATACTGTAAGTGTCCTCTATGATGAGAATAAGACATCAGATGACATTTAAGCATAACCCTTAATGAGAATATGAGATCAGATAGAAATTATGCTTATCCATTCTTGTATATAGGCAAATACAGTAATGTTAATGTTTGAATGCTAATGCTAACTTGCTAATGCTAGCGATCAAATGCTAGTGCTAATATCTACTCATTGTTAAACTGTATTTGTCCTCTATGATGAGAATAAGACATCAGATGACATTTAAGCATAACCCTTATGAAAATATGAGATCAGATGGCATTTAATTAACCCCTTCTTGTATATAGGCTAACAATACAGTAATGATTGAATGCTTGAATGCTAATGCTAACTTGCTAATATGATTGTTATAGCGTGATCTAAGAAATGCTAGTGCTAATATTGCTCATTGTTAAACTGATCTAAAGTGTCCTCTATGATGAGAATAAGACATCAGATGGCATTTAATCATAACAGTAATTATGAGAATATGAGATCAGCATAGCATCACATTATGAGAATTGAGATCCATTTAAATAACCCTTCTTGTATATAGGCAAATACAGTAATGTTAATGTTTGAATGCTAATGCTAACTTGCTAATCCTAGCGATCTAATGCTAGTGCTAATATCTGCTCATTGTTATACTGTATTTGTCCTCTATGATGAGAATATGACATCAGATGACATTTAAGCATAACCCTTTTATGAGAATATGAGATCAGATAGAAATTTGCTTATCCATTCTTGTATATAGGCAAATACAGTAATGTTAATGTTTGAATGCTAATGCTAACTTGCTAATGCTAGCGATCTAATGCTAGTGCTAATATCTGGTCATTGTCATACTGTAAGTGTTCTCCTATGATGGGAATATGAGATCAGATGGCATTAAAGCATAACCCTTCATGAGAATATGAGATCAGATGGCATTTAATTATCCCTTCTTGTATATAGGCAAATACAGTAATGTTAATGTTTGAATGCTATTGCTAACTTGCTAATGCTAGCGATCTAATGTTAGTGCTAATATCTGCTCATTGTTATAATGTAAGTGTCCTCAATGATTGAAAATAAGACATCAGATGGCATTTAAGCATAACCCTTCAAGAGAATATGAGAACAGATGGCATTTAATTTATCCATTCTTGTATATAGGCAAATACAGAAATGTTAATGTTTGAAAGCTAATGCTAACTTGCTAATGCTAGCGATCTAATGCTAGTGCTAAAATCTGGTCATTGTTATATAACTGTCAATGTTGAGTACTCTATGACCCTTAAGAATATGAGATCAGAAGGCAATAAAGCTTATCCATTCTTGTATATAGGAAAATACAGTAATGTTAATGTTTGAATGCTAATTCTAACTTGCTAATGCCAGCGATCTAATGCTAGTGCTAATATATGTTCATTGTCATACTGTAAGTGTCCTCTATGATGGGAATATGAGAACAGATGGCATTTAATTAACCCTTCTTGTATATTGGAAAATACAGTAATGTTAATGTTTGAATGCAAAGGCTAACTCGCTAATGCTAGCGATCTAATGCTAGTGCTAATATCTGCTCATTGTTATACTGTAAGTGTCCTCTATGATGAGAATAAGACATCAGAAGGCATTTAAGCATAACCCTTCATGAGAATATGAGATCAGATGTCATTTAATTAACCCTTCTTGTATACAGGCTAACAGAGTAATGTTAATAATTGAATGCTAATGCCAACTTGCTAATGCTAGCGATCTAATGCTAGGGCTAATATCAGCTCATTGTTATACTGTAAGTGTCCTCTATGATGAGAATAAGACATCAGATGACATTTAAGCATAACCCTTGATGAGAATATGAGATCAGATAGCATTTATGCTTATCCATTCTAGTATATAGGCAAATACAGTAATGTTAATGTTTGAATGCTAATTCTAACTTGCTAATGCTAGCGATCTAATCCTAGTGCTAATATCTGGTCATTGTCATACTGTATTTTTCCTCTATGATGGGAATATGAGATCAGATGGCATTTAAGCATAACCCTTCATGAGAATATGAGATCAGATGGCATTTAAATAACCCTTCTTGTATATAGGCAAATACAGTAATGTTAATGTTTGAATGCTAATGCTAACTTGCTAATGCTATCGAACCAATGCTAGTGCTAATATCTGCTCATTGTTATACTGTAAGTGTCCTCTATGATGAGAATAAGACATCAAATGGCATTTAAGCATAACCCTTCATAAGAATATGAGAACAGATGGCATTTAAACTTATCCATTCTTTTTATAGGCAAATAGAGTAATGTTAATGTTTGAAAGGTAATGCTAACTTGCTAATGCTAGCGATCTAATGCTAGTGCTAATATCTGGTCATTGTCATACTGTATTTGTCCTCTATGATGGGAATATGAGAACAGATGGCATTTAAGCATAACCCTTCATGAGAATATGAGATCAGATGGCATTTAAATAACCCTCCTTGTATATAGGCAAATACAGTAATGTTAATGTTTGAATGCTAATGCTAACTTGCTAATGCTAGCGATCTAATGCTAGTGCTAATATCTGCTCATTGTTATACTGTTAGTGTCCTCTATGATGAGAATAAGACATCAGATGACATTTAAGCATTACCCTTGATGAGAATATGAGATCAAATAGCATTTATGCTTATCCATTCTTGTATAAGGCAAATACAGTAATGTTAATGTTTGAATGCTAAAAGCTAACTTGCTAATGAGCTAGCGATCTAATGCTAGTGCTAATATCTGGTCATTGTCTAATACTGTAACTGTCTCTATAATGAGAATATGAGATCAGATGGCATTTAAGCATAACCCTTCATGAGAAATATGAGATCAAGATGGCATTTAAACCCCTTCTTGTATATAGGCAAATACAGTAATGTTAATGTTTGAATGCTAAGGCTAACTTGCTAATGCTAGCGATCTAATGCTAGTGCTAATATCTGCTCATTGTTATACTGTAAGTGTCCTCTATGATGAGAATAAGACATCAGATGACATTTAAGCATAACCCTTTATGAGAATATGAGATCATATGGCATTTATGCTTATCCAATCTTTTATATAGGCAAATACAGTAATGTTAATGTTTGAATGCTAAATGCTAACTTGCTAATGCTAGCGATCTAATGCTAGTGCTAATATCTGCTCATTGTTATACTGTATTTTGTCCTCTATGATGAGAATAAGAGCGATCAGATGACATTTAAGCATAACCCTTAACCCTTTATGAGAATATGAGATCATATAGCATTTATGCTTATCCATTCTTGTATATAGGCAAATACGGTAATGTTAATGTTTGAATGCTAATGCTAACTTGCTAATGCTAGCGATCTAATGCTAGTGCTAATATCTGCTCATTGTTATACTGACATTTGTCCTCCTTGATGAGAATAACAAATAGACATCAGATGACATTTGAAGCATAACCCTTTGCTATGAGAATATGAGATCAGATGAGCATTATGCTTAACCCTTCTTGTATATAGGCAAATACAGTAATGTTAATGTTTGAATGCTAATGCTAACTTGCTAATGCTAGCGATCTAATGCTAGTGCTAATATCTGCTCATTGTTATACTGTAAGTGTCCTCTATGATGAGAATAAGACATCAGATGGCATTTGAGCATAACCATTCATGAGAATATGAGATCAGATGGCATTTAAATAACCCATTCTTGTATATAGGCAAATACAGTAATGTTAATGTTTGAATGCTAATACTAACTTGCTAATGCTAGCGATCTAATGCTAGTGCTAATATCTGCTCATTGTTATACTGGATTTGTCCTCTATGGTGAGAATAAGACATCAGATGACATTTAAGCATAACCCTTCATGAGAATATGAGATCATATGGAATTTAAATTATCCATTCTTGTATATAGGCAAATACAGTAATGTTAATGTTTGAATGCTAATGCTAACTTGCTAATGCTAGCGATCTAATGCTAGTGCTAATATCTGGTCATTATCATACTGTATTTGTCCTCTATGATGGGAATATGAGATCAGATGGCATTTAAGCATAACCCTTCATGTGAATATGAGATCAGATGGCATTTAAATATCCATTCTTGTATATAGGCAAATACAGTAATGTTAATGTTTGAATGCTAAGGCTAACTTGCTAATGCTAGCGATCAAATGCTAGTGCTAATATCTGCTCATTGTTAAACTGTAA
Organism: Gymnothorax javanicus; assembly: GCA_029692085.1. Classification (NCBI taxonomy): domain Eukaryota; kingdom Metazoa; phylum Chordata; class Actinopteri; order Anguilliformes; family Muraenidae; genus Gymnothorax; species Gymnothorax javanicus. The sequence continues at coordinate 51,633,752 of CM056197.1, forward strand.
GTGTCCTCTATGATGAGAATAAGACATCAGATGACATTTAAGCATAACCCTTTATGAAAATATGAGATCAGATGGCATTTAATTAACCCCTCTTGTATATAGGCTAACAGAGTAATGTTAATGATTGAATGCTAATGCTTACTTGCTAATGCTAGCGATCTATTGCTAGTGCTAATATCTTGTGATTGTTATACTGTACGTGTACTCTATGATAAGAATATGAGATCAGATGGCAATAAAGCTTAACACTTCTTGTATATAGGCAAATACAGTAATGTTAATGTTTGAATGCTAATTCTAACTTGCTAATGCTAGCGATCTAATGCTAGTGCTAATATCTGGTCATTGTCATTCTGTATTTGTCCTCTATGATGGGAATATGAGATCAGATGGCATTTAAGCATAACCCTTCATGAGAATATGAGATCAGATGGCATTTAAATAACCCTTCTTGTATATAGGCAAATACAGTATCAAATGTTAATGTTTGAATGCTAATGCTAACTTGCTAATCCTAGCGATCTAATGCTAGTGCTAATATCTGCTCATTGTTATACTGTAAGTGTCCTCTATGATGAGAATAAGACATCAGATGACATTTAAGCATAACCCTTTATGAGAATATGAGATCAGATAGAAATTATGCTTATCCATTCTTGTATATGTCAGGCAAATACAGTAATGTTAATGTTTGAAAGCTAATGCTAACTTGCTAATGCTAGCGATCAAATGCTAGTGCTAATATCTACTCATTGTCAAACTGTAAGTGTCCTCTATGATGAGAATAAGACATCAGATGACATTTAAGCATAACCCTTTATGAAAATATGAGATCAGATGGCATTTAATTAACCCTTCTTGTATATAGGCTAACACAGTAATGTTAATGATTGAATGCTAATGCTAACTTGCTAATGCTAGCGATCTAATGCAAGTGCTAATATCTTCATTGTATTAATTTAAGTGTCGCAATGTTGAAAATAAGACTCGATGGCATTTAAGCATAAATATGAGAATCAGATGGCATTTAAAGCTTATCCTTCTTGTATATAGGCAAATACAGTAATTTTAATGTTTGAATGCTAATTCTAACTTGCTAATGCTAGCGATCTAATGCTAGTGCTAATATCTGGTCATTGTCATTCTGTATTTGTCCTCTATGATGGGAATATGAGATCACATGGCATTTAAGCATAACCCTTCATGAGAATATGAGATTAGATGGCATTTAAATAACCCTTCTTGTATATAGGCAAATACAGTAATGTTAATGTTTGAATGCTAATGCTAACTTGCTAATCCTAGCGATCTAATGCTAGTGCTAATATCTGCTCATTGTTATACTGTAAGTGTCCTCTATGATGAGAATAATACATCAGATGACATTTAAGCATAACCCTTTATGAGAATATGAGATCAGATAGAAATTATGCTTATCCATTCTTGTATATACGCAAATACAGTAATGTTAATGTTTGAAAGCTAATGCTAACTTGCTAATGCTAGCGATCTAATGCTAGTGCTAATATCTGGTCATTGTCATACTGTAAGTGTTCTCTATGAAGGGAATATGAGATCAGATGGCATTAAAGCATATAGCTTCATGAGAATATGAGATCAGATGGCATTTAATTAACCCTTCTTGTATATAGGCTAATACAGTAATGATAATGTTTGAATGCTATTGCTAACTTGCTAATGCTAGCGATCTAATGTTAGTGCTAATATCTGCTCATTGTTATAATTTAAGTGTCCTCAATGTTGAAAATAAGACATCAGATGGCATTTAAGCATAACCCTTCAAGAGAATATGAGAACAGATGGCATTTAAGCTTATCCATTCTTGTATATAGGCAAATACAGTAATGTTAATGTTTGAAAGCTAATGCTAACTTGCTAATGCTAGCGATTTAATGCTAGTGCTAAAATCTGGTGATTGTTATACTGTACGTGTACTCTATGATAAGAATATGAGATCAGATGGCAATAAAGCTTAACCCTTCTTGTATATAGGAAAATACAGTAATGTTAATGTTTGAATGCTAATTCTAACTTGCTAATGCCAGCGATCTAATGCTAGTGCTAATATATGTTCATTGTCATACTGTAAGTGTTCTCTATGATGGGAATATGAGAACAGATGGCATTTAATTAACCCTTCTTGTATATTGGCTAATACAGTAATGTTAATGTTTGAATGCTAAGGCTAACTCGCTAATGCTAGCGATCTAATGCTAGTGCTAATATCTGCTCATTGTTATACTGTAAGTGTCCTCTATGATGAGAATAAGACATCAGAAGGCATTTAAGCATAACCCTTCATGAGAATATGAGATCAGATGTCATTTAATTAACCCTTCTTGTATACAGGCTAACAGAGTAATGTTAATAATTGAATGCTAATGCCAACTTGCTAATGCTAGCGATCTAATGCTAGTGCTAATATCTGCTCATTGTTATACTGTAAGTGTCCTCTATGATGAGAATAAGACATCAGATGACATTTAAGCATAACCCTTGATGAGAATATGAGATCAGATAGCATTTATGCTTATCCATTCTAGTATATAGGCAAATACAGTAATGTTAATGTTTGAATGCTAATTCTAACTTGCTAATGCTAGCGATCTAATCCTAGTGCTAATATCTGGTCATTGTCATACTGTATTTGTCCTCTATGATGGGAATATGAGATCAGATGGCATTTAAGCATAACCCTTCATGAGAATATGAGATCAGATGGCATTTAAATAACCCTTCTTGTATATAGGCAAATACAGTAATGTTAATGTTTGAATGCTAATGCTAACTTGCTAATGCTATCGAACCAATGCTAGTGCTAATATCTGCTCATTGTTATACTGTAAGTGTCCTCTATGATGAGAATAAGACATCAAATGGCATTTAAGCATAACCCTTCATAAGAATATGAGAACAGATGGCATTTAAACTTATCCATTCTTGTATATAGGCAAATACAGTAATGTTAATGTTTGAATGCTAATGCTAACTTGCTAATGCTAGCGATCTAATGCTAGTGCTAATATCTGGTCATTGTCATACTGTATTTGTCCTCTATGATGGGAATATGAGATCAGATGGCATTTAAGCATAACCCTTCATGAGAATATGAGATCAGATGGCATTTAAATAACCCTTCTTGTATATAGGCAAATACAGTAATGTTAATGTTTGAATGCTAATGCTAACTTGCTAATGCTAGCGATCTAATGCTAGTGCTAATATCTGCTCATTGTTATACTGTTAGTGTCCTCTATGATGAGAATAAGACATGAGATGACATTTAAGCATTACCCTTGATGAGAATATGAGATCAAATAGCATTTATGCTTTTCCATTCTTGTATATAGGCAAATACAGTAATGTTAATGTTTGAATGCTAAGGCTAACTTGCTAATGCTAGCGATCAAATGCTAGTGCTAATATCTGCTCATTGTTAAACTGTAACTGTCCTATATAATGAGAATAAGACATCAGATGACATTTAAGCATAACCCTTAATGAGAATATGAGATCATAGAGCATTTATGCTTATCCAATCTTGTATGAAGGCAAATACAGTAATGTTAATGTTTGAATGCTAATGCTAACTTGCTTATGCTAGCGATCTAATGCGAGTGCTAATATCTGGTCATTGTCATACTGTATTTGTCCTCTTTGATGGGAATATGAGATCAGATGGCATTTAAGCATAACCCTTCATGAGTATATGTGATCAGATGGCATTTAAATAACCCTTCTTTTATATAGGCAAATACAGTAATGTTAATGTTTGAATGCTAAGGCTAACTTGCTAATGCTAGCGATCAAATGCTAGTGCTAATATCTGCTCATTGTTAAACTGCAAGTGTCCTCTATGATGAGAATAAGACGTCAGATGACATTTAAGCATAACCCTTTATGAGAATATGAGATCATATAGCATTTATGCTTATCCAATCTTGTATATAGGCAAATACTGCTCAGTAATGTTAATGTTTGAATGCTAATGCTAACTTGCTAATGCTAGCGATCTAATGCTAGTGCTAATATCTGCTCATTGTTATACTGTTAGTGTCCTCTATGATGAGAATAAGACATCAGATGACATTTAAGCATAACCCTTGATGAGAATATGAGATCAAATAGCATTTATGCTTATCCATTCTTGTATATAGGCAAATACAGTAATGTTAATGTTTGAATGCTAATGCTAACTTGCTAATGCTAGCGATCTAATGCTAGTGCTAATATCTGCTCATTGTTATACTGTAAGTGTCCTCTATGATGAGAATAAGAGATCAGATGGCATTTAAGCATAACCCTTCATGTGAATATGAGATCAGATGGCATTTAAATAACCCTTCTTGTATATAGGCAAATACAGTAATGTTAATGTTTGAATGCTAATGCTAACTTGCTAATGCTAGCGATCTAATGCTAGTGCTAATATCTGCTCATTGTTATACTGTAAGTGTCCTCTATGATGAGAATAAGACATCAGATGACATTTAAGCATAACCCTTTATGAGAATATGAGATCAAATAGCATTTATGCTTATCCATTCTTGTATATAGGCAAATACAGTAATGTTAATGTTTGAATGCTAATGCTAACTTGCTAATGCTAGCGATCTAATGCTAGTGCTAATATCTGGTCATTATCATACTGTATTTGTCCTCTATGATGAGAATATGAGATCAGATGGCATTTAAGCATAACCCTTCATGAGAATATGAGATCAGATGGCATTTAAATAACCCTTCTTGTATATAGGCAAATACAGTAATGTTAATGTTTGAATGCTAATGCTAACTTGCTAATGCTAGCGATCTAATGCTAGTGCTAATATCTGCTCATTGTTATACTGTATTTGTCCTCTATGATGAGAATAAGACATCAGATGGCATTTAAGCATAACCCTTCATGAGAATATGAGATCAGATGGCATTTAATTAACCCTTCTTGTATATAGGCAAACAGAGTAATGTTAATGTTTGAATGCTAATGCTAACTTGCTAATGCTAGCGATCTAATGCTAGTGCTAATATCTTGTGATTGTTATACTGTAAGCGTGTACTCTATGATGAGAATAAGAATCAGATGAGATCAGATGGCAATAGCATTTAGCTTATCCATTCTTGTATATAGGCAAATACAGTAATGTTAATGTTTGAATGCTAATTCTAACTTGCTAATGCTAGCGATCTAATGCTAGTGCTAATATCTGGTCATTGTCATACTGAATTTGTCCTCTATGATGGGAATATGAGATCAGATGGCATTTAAGCATAACCCTTCATGAGAATATGAGATCAGATGGCATTTAAATAACCCTTCTTGTATATAGGCAAATACAGTAATGTTAATGTTTGAATGCTAATGCTAACTTGCTAATGCTAGCGATCTAATGCTAGTGCTAATATCTGCTCATTGTTATACTGTAAGTGTCCTCTATGATGAGAATAAGACATCAGATGACATTTAAGCATAACCCTTTATGAGAATATGAGATCAGATAGCATTTATGCTTATCCATTCTTGTATATAGGCAAATACAGTAATGTTAATGTTTGAATGCTAATGCTAACTTGCTAATGCTAGCGATCTAATGCTAGTGCTAATATCTGCTCATTGTTAAACTGTAAGTGTCCTCTATGATGAGAATAAGACATCAGATGACATTTAAGCATAACCCTTTATGAAAATATGAGATCAGATGGCATTTATGCTTATCCATTCTTGTATATAGGCAAATACAGTAATGTTAATGTTTGAATGCTAATGCTTACTTGCTAATGCTAGCGATCTAATGCTAGTGCTAATATCTGGTCATTGTTATACTGTATGATGAGTGTACTCTATGATAAGAATATGAGATCAGATGGCATTTAAGCTTAACCCTTCTTGTATATAGGCAAATACAGTAATTTTAATGTTTGAATGCTAATTCTAACTTGCTAATGCTAGCGATCTAATCCTAGTGCTAATATCTGGTCATTGTCATTCTGTATTTGTCCTCTATGATGGGAATATGAGATCAGATGGCATTTAAGCATAACCCTTCATGAGAATATGAGATAGATGGCATTTAAATAACCCTTCTTGTATATAGGCAAATACAGTAATAATGTTAATGTTTGAATGCTAATGCTAACTTGCTAATCCTAGCGATCTAATGCTAGTGCTAATATCTGCTCATTGTTATACTGTAAGTGTCCTCTATGATGAGAATAAGACATCAGATGACATTTAAGCATAACCCTTTATGAGAATATGAGATCAGATGGCATTTATGCTTATCCATTCTTGTATATAGGCAAATACAGTAATGTTAATGTTTGAATGCTAATGCTAACTTGCTAATGCTAGCGATCTAATGCTAGTGCTAATATCTGCTCATTGTTATACTGTAAGTGTTCTCTATGATGAGAATATGAGATCAGATGGCATTTAAAGCATAACCCTTCATGAGAATATGAGATCAGATGGCATTTAATTAACCCTTCTTGTATATAGGCAAATACAGTAATGTTAATGTTTGAATGCTAATGCTAACTTGCTAATGCTAGCGATCTAATGCTAGTGCTAATATCTGCTCATTGTTATACTTTAAGTGTCCTCTATGATGAGAATAAGACATCAGATGACATTTAAGCATAACCCTTCATGAGAATATGAGATCAGATGGCATTTATGCTTATCCATTCTTGTATATAGGCAAATACAGTAATGTTAATGTTTGAATGCTAATGCTAACTTGCTAATGCTAGCGATCTAATGCTAGTGCTAATATCTCTGTCATTGTTATACTGTACGTGTACTCTATGATAAGAATATGAGATCAGATGGCAATAATTTAACCCTTCATTCTTGTATATAGGCAAATACAGTAATGTTAATGTTTGAATGCTAATGCTAACTTGCTAATGCTAGCGATCTAATGCTAGTGCTAATATCTGCTCATTGTCATACTGTATTTGTCCTCTATATGAGAAGTGACATCAGATGGCATGATGGGAATATGAGATCAGATGGCATTTAATTAACCCTTCTTGTATATAGGCAAATACAGTAATGTTAATGTTTGAATGCTAATGCTAACTTGCTAATGCTAGCGATCTAATGCTAGTGCTAATATCTGCTCATTGTTATACTGTAAGTGTCCTCTATGATGAGAATAAGACATCAGATGACATTTAAGCATAACCCTTCATGAGAAATATGAGATCAGATGGCATTTAATTTATCCATTCTTGTATATAGGCAAATACAGTAATGTTAATGTTTGAATGCTAATGCTAACTTGCTAATGCTAGCGATCTAATGCTAGTGCTAATATCTGCTCATTGTTATACTGTAAGTGTCCTCTATGATGAGAATATGAGATCAGATGGCATAAAGCATAACCCTTCATGAGAATATGAGATCAGATAGCATTTAATCCATTCTTGTATATAGGCAAATACAGTAATGTTAATGTTTGAATGCTAATGCTAATCTAATGCTATCTAATCCTAATATATCTGCTCATTGTCATACTGTATTTGTTCTCTATGATGGGAATATGAGATCAGATGGCATTTAAATAACCCTTCATGAGAATATGAGATCAGATGGCATTAAAATTAATTCTTGTATATGCAAATACAGTAATGTTAATGTTTGAATGCTAATGCTAACTTGCTAATGCTATCTAATATCTATCTGTCATTGTCATACTGTATTTGTCCTCTATGATGAGAATAAGACATCAGATGGCATTTAAGCATAACCCTTCATGAGAATATGAGATCAGATGGCATTTAAACTTATCCATTCTTGTATATAGGCAAATACAGTAATGTTAATGTTTGAATGCTAATGCTAACTTGCTAATGCTAGCGATCTAATGCTAGTGCTAATATCTGCTCATTGTTATACTGTATTTGTCCTCTATGATGGGAATATGAGATCAGATGGCATTTAAGCATAACCCTTCATGAGAATATGAGATCAGATGGCATTTAAATAATCCATTCTTGTATATAGGCAAATACAGTAATGTTAATGTTTGAATGCTAATGCTAACTTGCTAATGCTAGCGATCTAATGCTAGTGCTAATATCTGCTCATTGTTATACTGTAAGTGTCCTCTATGATGAGAATATGACATCAGATGGCATTTAAGCATAACCCTTCATGAGAATATGAGATCAAATAGCATTTATGTTTTTCCCTTCTTGTATATAGGCAAATACAGTAATGTTAATGTTTTGAATGCTAATGCTAACTTGCTAATGCTAGCGATCTAATGCTAGTGCTAATATCTGGTCATTGTTATACTGTAAGTGTCCTCTATGATGAGAATAAGACATCAGATGACAGATGCATAACCTTTGATGAGAATATGAGATCAAATAGCATTTATGCTTATCCATTCTTGTATATAGGCAAATACAGTAATGTTAATGTTTGAATGCTAATGCTAACTTGCTAATGCTAGCGATCTAATGCTAGTGCTAATATCTGGTCATTGTTATACTGTAATTTGTCCTCTATGATGAGAATAATACATCAGATGGCATCAGATGAGCAACAATGGCATTTAACCCTTCTTGTATATAGGCAAATACAGTAATGTTAATGTTTGAATGCTAATGCTAACTTGCTAATGCTAGCGATCTAATGCTAGTGCTAATATCTGCTCATTGTTATACTGTAAGTGTCCTCTATGATGAGAACCCTTCATGAGAATATGAGATCAGATGGCATTTAAATAACCCTTCTTGTATATAGGCAAATACAGTAATGTTAATGTTTGAATGCTAATGCTAACTTGCTAATGCTAGCGATCTAATGCTAGTGCTAATATCTGCTCATTGTTATACTGTAAGTGTCCTCTATGATGAGAATAAGACATCAGATGACATTTAAGCATAACCCTTTATGAGAATATGAGATCATATAGCATTTAAATAACCCTTCTTGTATATAGGCAAATACAGTAATGTTAATGTTTGAATGCTAATGCTAACTTGCTAATGCTAGCGATCTAATGCTAGTGCTAATATCTGGTCATTGTTATACTGTATTTGTCCTCTATGATGAGAATAAGACATCAGATGGCATTTAAGCATAACCCTTCATGAGAAATATGAGATCAGATAGCATTTATGCTTATCCATTCTTGTATATAGGCAAATACAGTAATGTTAATGTTTGAATGCTAATGCTAACTTGCTAATGCTAGCGATCTAATGCTAGTGCTAATATCTGCTCATTGTTTATACTGTAAGTGTCCTCTATGATGAGAATAAGACATCAGATGACATTTAAGCATAACCCTTCATGAGAATATGAGATCAGATGGCATTTATGCTTATCCATTCTTGTATATAGGCAAATACAGTAATGTTAATGTTTGAATGCTAATGCTAACTTGCTAATGCTAGCGATCTAATGCTAGTGCTAATATCTGGTCATTGTTATACTGTAAGTGTCCTCTATGATGAGAATAAGACATCAGATGGCATTTAAGCATAACCCTTCATGAGAATATGAGATCAGATGGCATTTAAATATGAGATAAGATGCCATTTTCTTGTATATAGGCAAATACAGTAATGTTAATGTTTGAATGCTAATGCTAACTTGCTAATGCTAGCGATCTAATGCTAGTGCTAATATCTGCTCATTGTTATACTGTATTTGTCCTCTATGATGAGAATAAGACATCAGATGACATTTAAGCATAACCCTTTATGAGAATATGAGATCAGATAGCATTTATGCTTATCCATTCTTGTATATAGGCAAATACAGTAATGTTAATGTTTGAATGCTAATGCTAACTTGCTAATGCTAGCGATCTAATGCTAGTGCTAATATCTGGTCATTATCATACTGTATTTGTCCTCTATGATGGGAATATGAGATCAGATGGCATTTAAGCATAACCCTTCATGTGAATATGAGATCAGATGGCATTTAAATAACCCTTCTTGTATATAGGCAAATACAGTAATGTTAATGTTTGAATGCTAATGCTAACTTGCTAATGCTAGCGATCAAATGCTAGTGCTAATATCTGCTCATTGTTAAACTGTAAGTGTCCTCTATGATGAGAATAAGACATCAGATGACATTTAAGCATAACCCTTTATGAAAATATGAGATCAGATGGCATTTAATTAACCATTCTTGTATATAGGCAAAACAGAGTAATGTTAATGTTTGAATGCTAATGCTAACTTGCTAATGCTAGCGATCTAATGCTAGTGCTAATATCTTGTTATTGTTATACTATGCATTGTACTCTATGATAAGAATATGAGATCAGATGGCAATAAAGCATTTAAATAACCCTTCTTGTATATAGGCAAATACAGTAATGTTAATGTTTGAATGCTAATTCTAACTTGCTAATGCTAGCGATCTAATGCTAGTGCTAATATCTGGTCATTGTCATTCTGTATTTGTCCTCTATGATGGGAATATGAGATCAGATGGCATTTAAGCATAACCCTTCATGAGAATATGAGATCAGATGGCATTTAAATAACCCTTCTTGTATATAGGCAAATACAGTAATGTTAATGTTTGAATGCTAATGCTAACTTGCTAATCCTAGCGATCTAATGCTAGTGCTAATATCTGCTCATTGTTATACTGTAAGTGTCCTCTATGATGAGAATAAGACATCAGATGACATTTAAGCATAACCCTTTATGAGAATATGAGATCAGATAGAATTTATGCTTATCCATTCTTGTATATACGCAAATACAGTAATGTTAATGTTTGAAAGCTAATGCTAACTTGCTAATGCTAGCAATCTAATGCTAGTGCTAATATCTGGTCATTGTCATACTGTAAGTGTTCTCTATGAAGAGAATATGAGATCAGATGGCATTAAAGCATAACCCTTCATGAGAATATGAGATCAGATGGCATTTAATTAACCCTTCTTGTATATAGGCTAATACAATAATGATAATGTTTGAATGCTAATGCTAACTTGCTAATGCTAGCGATCTAATGTTAGTGCTAATATCTGCTCATTGTTATAATTTAAGTGTCCTCAATGTTGAAAATAAGACATCAGATGGCATTTAAGCATAACCCTTCAAGAGAATATGAGAACAGATGGCATTTAAGCTTATCCATTCTTGTATATAGGCAAATACAGTAATGTTAATGTTTGAAAGCTAATGCTAACTTGCTAATGCTAGCGATCTAATGCTAGTGCTAAAATCTGGTGATTGTTATACTGTACGTGTACTCTATGATGTGAATATGAGATCAGATGGCAATAAAGCTTAACCCTTCTTGTATATAGGAAAATAAAGTAATGTTAATGTTTGAATGATAATTCTAACTTGCTAATGCCAGCGATCTAATGCTAGTGCTAATATCTGCTCATTGTTATACTGTAAGTGTCCTCAATGATGAGAATAAGACATCAGAAGGCATTTACGCATAACCCTTCATGAGAATATGAGATCAGATGTCATTTAATTAACCCTTCTTGTATATAGGCTAACAGAGTAATGTTAATGATTGAATGCTAATTCTAACTTGCTAATGCTAGCGATCTAATGCTAGTGCTAATATCTGGTCATTGTCATACTGTATTTGTCCCTTATGATGGGAATATGAGATCAGATGGCATTTAAGCATAACCCTTCATGAGAATATGAGATCAGATGGCATATAAATATCCATTCTTGTATATAGGCAAATACAGTAATGTTAATGTTTGAATGCTAATGCTAACTTGCTAATGCTAGCGATCTAATGCTAGTGCTAATATCTGCTCATTTTTATACTGTAAGTGTCCTCTATGATGAGAATAAGACATCAGATGACATTTAAGAATAACCCTTTATGAGAATATGAGATCATATTGCATTTATGCTTATCCATTCTTGTATATAGGCAAATACAGTAATGTTAATGTTTGAATGCTAATGCTAACTTGCTAATGCTAGCGATCTAATGCTAGTGCTAATATCTGCTCATTGTTATACTGTATTTGTCCTCTATGATGGGAATAAGACATCAGATGGCATTTAAGCATAACCCTTCATGAGAAATATGAGATCAGATGGCATTTAAATAATCCATTCTTGTATATAGGCAAATACAGTAATTTTAATTTTTGAATGCTAATAACTAACTTGCTAATGCTAGCGATCAAATGCTAGTGATGAATATCAGATGACATTTAAACTGTAAATGTGACTATGATGAGAATAGGATATCAGATCAGATGACATTTAAGCATAACCCTTTATGAAAATATGCTAGATGATGGATAAATAATGGCAGACATAAGGCATTTAAATTAACCCTCTTGTATATAGGCTTTAACAGAGTAATCTTAATGATTGAATGCTAATGAATCTACTTGCTAATGCTAGCGATCTAATGCTAGTGCTAATATCTGCTCATTGTTATACTGTAAGTGTCCTCTATGATAATTTAAGCATAAGACTTCAGATGGCATTTATTTAAATAACCCTTCTTGTATATAGGCAAATACAGTAATGTTAATGTTTGAATGCTAATAGCATTTATGCTTATCCATCTTAATGCTATAGGCATAAAATCACAGTAATGTCAATGTTTGAATGCTAATACTAATGACATAAAGCTAGCTATCTAATGAGAATATGAGATCAGATGGCATTTTATTTACCCATTCTTGTATATAGGCAAAAGAATATGAGATCAGATTGCATTTTAATTACCCTTCTTGTATATCTAATGCTAAATGCTAATAATGTCATTGTTGAATGCTAATTCTAACTATGATAAGAATATGAGCTAGCGATCTAATGCTAATGCTAATATAACCCATTCTTGTATATAGGCAAATTGTAATCTATGTTTGAATGCTAATAACTTGCTAATGCTAGCGATCTAATGCTTAATATCTGTCATTAACCCTTCATGTCCTCTATGATGGGAATATGAGATCAGATGGCATTTATGAGAATATGAGATCAGATGGCCCCTTCTTGTATATAGGCAAATACAGTAATGTTAATGTTTGAATGCTAATGCTAACTTGCTAATCCTAGCGATCTAATGCTAGTGCTAATATCTGCTCATTGTTATACTGTAAGTGTCCTCTATGATGAGAATAAGACATCAGATGCATTTAAGCATAACCCTTTATGAGAATATGAGATCAGATGGCATTTAATGCTTATCCATTCTTGTATATAGGCAAATACAGTAATGTTAATGTTTGAAAGCTAATGCTAACTTGCTAATGCTAGCGATCTAATGCTAGTGCTAATATCTGCTCATTGTTATACTGTAAGTGTCCTCTATGATGAGAATAAGAGATCAGATGGCATTAAAGCATATCCCTTCATGAGAAATATGAGATCAGATGGCATTTAATTAACCCCTTCTTGTATATAGGCTAATACAGTAATGTTAATGTTTGAATGCTAATGCTAACTTGCTAATGCTAGCGATCTAATGCTAGTGCTAATATCTGCTCATTGTTATACTGTAAGTGTCCTCAATGTTGAAAATAAGACATCAGATGGCATTTAAGCATAACCCTTCAAGAGAATATGAGAACAGATGGCATTTAAGCTTATCCATTCTTGTATATAGGCAAATACAGTCATGTTAATGTTTGAAAGCTAATGCTAACTTGCTAATGCTAGCGATCTAATGCTAGTGCCAAAATCTGGTTATTGTTATACTGTACGTGTACTCTATGATGGGAATATGAGAACAGATGGCATTTAATTAACCCTTCTTGTATATAGGCTAATACAGTAATGTTAATGTTTGAATGCTAAGGCTAACTTGCTAATGCTAGCGATCTAATGCTAGTGCTAATATCTGCTCATTGTTATACTGTAAGTGTCCTCTATGATGAGAATAAGACATCAGAAGGCATTTACGCATAACCCTTCATGAGAATATGAGATCAGATGGCATTTAATTAACCCTTCTTGTATATAGGCTAACAGAGTAATGTTAATGATTGAATGCTAATGCTAACTTGCTAATGCTAGCGATCTAATGCTAGTGCTAATATCTGCTCATTGTTATACTGTAAGTGTCCTCTATGATGAGAATAAGACATCAGATGACATTTAAGCATAACACTTGATGAGAATGAGATCTGATAGCATTTATGCTTATCCATTCTTGTATATAGGCAAATACAGTAATGTGAATGTTTGAATGCTAATGCTAACTTGCTAATGCTAGCGATCTAATGCTAGTGCTAATATCTGCTCATTGTTATAATGTAAGTGTCCTCAATGTTGAAAATAAGACATCAGATGGCATTTAAGCATAACCCTTCAAGAGAATATGAGAACAGATGGCATTTAAGCTTATCCATTCTTGTATATAGGCAAATACAGTAATGTTAATGTTTGAAAGCTAATGCTAACTTGCTAATGCTAGCGATCTAATGCTAGTGCTAAAATCTGGTGATTGTTATACTGTATTTGTCCTCTATGATGGGAATATGAGATCAGATGGCATTTAAGCATAACCCTTCATGAGAATATGAGATCAGATGGCATTTAAATAACCCTTCTTGTATATAGGCAAATACAGTAATGTTAATGTTTGAATGCTAATTCTAACTTGCTAATGCTATCGATCTAATGCTAGTGCTAATATCTGCTCATTGTTATACTGTAAGTGTCCTCTATGATGAGAATAAGACATCAGATGGCATTTAAGCATAACCCTTCATGAGAATATGAGAACAGATGGCATTTAAACTGATCCATTCTTTTTTATAGGCAAATAGAGTAATGTTAATGTTTGAAAGGTAATGCTAACTTGCTAATGCTAGCGATCTAATGCTAGTGCTAATATCTGGTCATTGTCATACTGTATTTTTCCTCTATGATGGGAATATGAGAACAGATGGCATTTAAGCATAACCCTTCATGAGAATATGAGATCAGATGGCATTTAAATAACCCTCCTTGTATATAGGCAAATACAGAAATGTTAATGTTTGAATGCTAATGCTAACTTGCTAGTGCTAGCGATCTAATGCTAGTGCTAATATCTGCTCATTGTTATACTGTTAGTGTCCTCTATGATGAGAATAAGACATCAGATGACATTTAAGCATAACCCTTGATGAGAATATGAGATCAAATAGCATTTATGCTTATCCATTCTTGTATATAGGCAAATAGAGTAATGTTAATTTTTGAATGCTAATACTAACTTGCTAAAGCTAGCGATCTAATGCTAGTGCTAATATCTGGTGATTGTTATACTGTACGTGTACTCTATGATAAGAATATGAGATCAGATGGCAATAAAGCTTAACCCTTCTTGTATATAGGCAAATACAGTAATGTTCATGTTTGAATGCTAATTCTAACTTGCTAATTATAGCGATCTAATGCTAGTGCTAATATCTGGTCATTGTCATACTGTAAGTGTTCTCTATGATGGGAATATGAGATCAGACGGCATTTAATTAACCCTTCTTGTATATAGGCAAATACAGTAATGTTAATGTTTGAATGCTAAGGCTAACTTGCTAATGCTAGCGATCTAATGCTAGTGCTAATATCTTCTCATTGTTATACTGTAAGTGTCCTCTATGATGAGAATAAGACATCAGATGGCATTTAAGCATCACCCTTCATGTGAATATGAGATAAGATGCCATTTAAATAACCCTTCTTGTATATAGGCAAATACAGTAATGTTAATGTTTGAATGCTAAAGCTAACTTGCTAATACTAAGCAATCTAATGTTTGTGCTAATATCTGCTCATTGTTAAACTGTAAGTGTCCTCTATGATGAGAATAGGACATCAGATGACATTTAAGCATAACCCTTTATGAGAATATGAGATCATATAGCATTTATGCTTATCCATTCTTGTATATAGGCAAATACAGTAATGTTAATGTTTGAATGCTAATGCTAACTTGCTAATGCTAGCGATCTAATGCGAGTGCTAATATCTGGTCAATATCATACTGTATTTGTACTCTATGATGGGAATATGAGATCAGATGGCATTTAAGCATAACCCTTCATGAGAATATGAGATCAGATGGCATTTAAATAACCCTTCTTGTATATAGGCAAATACAGTAATGTTAATGTTTGAATGCTAAGGCTAACTTGCTAATGCTAGCGATCAAATGCTAGTGCTAATATCTGCTCATTGTTAAACTGTAAGTGTCCTCTATGATGAGAATAGGACATCAGATGACATTTAAGCATAACCCTTTATGAAAATATGAGATCAGATGGCATTTAATTAACCCCTCTTGTATATAGGCTAACAGAGTAATGTTAATGATTGAATGCTAATGCTTACTTGCTAATGCTAGCGATCTAATGCTAGTGCTAATATCTGCTCATTGTTATACTGTAAGTGTCCTCTATGATGAGAATAAGACATCAGATGACATTTAAGCATAACCCTTGATGAGAATATGAGATCAGATAGCATTTATGCTTATCCATTCTTGTATATAGGCAAATACAGTAATATTATTGTTTGAATGCTAATCCTAACTTGCTAAAGCTAGCGATCTAATGCTAGTGCTAATATCTTGTGATTGTTATACTGTACGTGTACTCTATGATAAGAATATGAGATCAGATGGCAATAAAGCTTAACCCTTCTTGTATATAGGCAAATACAGTAATGTTAATGTTTGAATGCTAATTCTAACTTGCTAATGCTAGCGATCTAATGCTAGTGCTAATATCTGGTCATTGTCATTCTGTATTTGTCCTCTATGATGGGAATATGAGATCACATGGCATTTAAGCATAACACTTCATGAGAATATGAGATCAGATGGCATTTAAATAACCCTTCTTGTATATAGGCAAATACAGTAATGTTAATGTTTGAATGCTAATGCTAACTTGCTAATCCTAGCGATTTAATGCTAGTGCTAATATCTGCTCATTGTTATACTGTAAGTGTCCTCTATGATGAGAATAAGACATCAGATGACATTTAAGCATAACCCTTTATGAGAATATGAGATCAGATAGAATTTATGCTTATCCATTCTTTTATATACGCAAATACAGTAATGTTAATGTTTGAAAGCTAATGCTAACTTGCTAATGCTAGCGATCTAATGCTAGTGCTAATATCTGGTCATTGTCATACTGTAAGTGTTCTCTATGATTGGAATATGAGATCAGATTGCATTAAAGCATATACCTTCATGAGAATATGAGATCACATGGCATTTAAGCATAACCCTTCATGAGAATATGAGATCAGATGGCATTTAAATAACCCTTCTTGTATATAGGCAAATACAGCAATGTTAATGTTTGAATGCTAATGCTAACTTGCTAATCCTAGCGATCTAATGCTAGTGCTAATATCTGCTCATTGTTATACTGTAAGTGTCCTCTATGATGAGAATAAGACATCAGATGACATTTAAGCATAACCCTTTATGAGAATATGAGATCAGATAGAATTTATGCTTATCCATTCTTGTATATAGGCAAATACAGTAATGTTAATGTTTGAAAGCTAATGCTAACTTGCTAATGCTAGCGATCTAATGCTAGTGCTAAAATCTGGTGATTGTTATTCAGTACGTGTACTCTATGATGAGAATATGAGATCAGATGGCAATAAAGCTTAACCCTTCTTGTATATAGGAAAATACAGTCATGTTAATGTTTGAATTCTAATTCTAACTTGCTAATGCCAGCAATCTAATGCTAGTGCTAATATGTGTTCATTGTCATACTGTAAGTGTTCTCTATGATGGGAATATGAGAACAGATGGCATTTTATTAACCCTTCTTGTATATAGGCTAATACAGTAATGTTAATGTTTGAATGCTAAGGCTAACTTGCTAATGCTAGCGATCTAATGCTAGTGCTAATATCTGCTCATTGTTATACTGTAAGTGTCCTTTATGATGAGAATAAGACATCAGAAGGCATTTACGCATAACCCTTTATTCTGTCCCACGTGTCTGTATCCGTGATGTAAACAGGTTGACAGATAGTTAACATGAGGATCCCAAGAAAGTCAGAGTCCAAGGTTTGGCTTTCATAACTTTAGTGAGCTTCATAGCGAATCCATTCATGCTTTTCCTCTTTTCTTTCCTCTTTCCCCTTTTTTTTTCTTTTGTAAAACTGTATAAGGAAATACAAAAATATATATGTTCAAATAAACACTATACAAAGAATTGCCATACCTGTCTGCTGCATGTTACACTGCACACATAGATAAAGATACAGCCCATACTACTACATGTAAACAAATGGTGATAAACTCATCTAAACAGCTGTACATAACACGATGTTACAGTCTCAAGGCTACGAAATTACAGATGGAATATGATTTCCATATGAAGTAATTGTAAACAATGTAAACACAACAGGATAATACATACTGTAACCGAAAAGGAGGAGAGACAGAAAACATCGCATTCCCCCTTAAGAGAGTTGGCTAGCAAACAACCAAGATACAGGCTAATTAGCAGCAAGCCAAACAGAAAGAGTTCACTATCAACACTATTTCCACAATTACGACCATACACAACGTCTCTATGACAGGCATCAAACAGGCACAGAACTTACAGACGATGCTTTCCAAGGCACAACGTGGAGAGAAACAACAAACGGGAGCTCGAAAACGCATGAAACACGTATTGAACTTGTATACACCAGACTGGCCGTACAGGAACTACCGGTGGCTAGAGGGAGTAAATCACCTTCAAAATAAAAGTCCTTTCTCATTCCCTGATAATGTTACATCACACTCCCCGCCTGGTATAATGACTATACCACTATCTCAACTGCAAGAGGAACATGTCTGACCTGAAATTCAGAAATCTAACATAACTCAGTCTGTATCATCAGCTGCCATGAGAAGGTTAATCTCAGAGACAGGCCTCAGAAAAGTCTTTGCAGATCCAGATCTTGTGACCTTCAGCTCTATCTTCCTGACCTTTCCATCCTGATCAGGAAAGGTCTTTGTCACGAGAGCCAGGAGCCACTCGTTCCTCTTCACTTGATTATCCTTGAGCAACACTAGGTCGCCCTCCCCAAGGTTAGGTCTGACATCCTGCCACTTGCTGCGACTCTGGAGCGTGGGAAGGTACTCACGCCTCCATCTGTGCCAAAAAGTGTTGGCAAGATGTTGCACCTGCCTCCACTGCTGACGGTGTAGATCTTTGCAGTCGAAAGTTCCCGGAGGAGGAGGGAGAGTGCACGCCTTCTGCGTCAACAGCGAAGCAGGGGTCAGAAGGAAGGGAGATTCTGGGTCTGAGGAAATTGGTGTGAGAGGCCTGGCGTTAATTATCGCTGTTACTTCCGCCATTAAAGTGGATAACACTTCATGAGTGAGGCGTGATTGGCTGGTTTCTTGAAGCATGGAGTCAAGAATTCGTCTGGAGACCCCAATCATGCGCTCCCAGGCTCCTCCCATATGGGAGGAATGAGGGGGATTGAAGATCCATGTACACCCTTCCTCACCCAAGTACTTCCTGACATTGGGCTTTTCAGGATCTGTGAGTATCATGTGCAATTCCTTGCAGGCACCAGTGAAATTCGTCCCGCAGTCAGAACGAATCTGCTTCGCAGGTCCTCTCAGGGCAAAGAATCGGCGTAAAGCGTTGATGAAACTTGATGTTTCCATGGACTCGATGAGTTCGATGTGCACGGCGCGTGTGGCCATGCACGTAAAGAGTACTGCCCACCTCTTGCTTTTAGCTTGACCTCCACGGGTTTGTCTCGTGGTGACAGCCCAGGGACCGAACACATCAAGTCCCACATAGGTAAAAGGTGGCTCTTTGCTCAGACGGTCGGGGGGAAGATCCGCCATTTTCTGTTCGGTAGTCCTCCCACGAAGTTTGTTGCAAACCACGCATTTGCGAAGGATCCTGTTGATGCATCGTTTGGCACCGACGATCCAGTATCCTGCTGTACGGATGGATCCTTCTGTGAAGACACGACCCTGATGTTTCACTTTTCCATGGTAGTGTCTCACAAGGAGCTTCCCAATGTGGTTGCGGGCTGGAATGATGATAGGGAACTGTTCTCCTACGTCCAGCGCTGCATGCTTAAGCCTTCCCCCTATCCTCAAAAGTCCCTCTTCATCCATGTAAGGATCCAGCTTTCGTAGGGGACTATCTTTGGGAATGGTTTTACCAGCAGCTAAGCAGTCAAACTCTGCTCTGTAAGTCTCTCTTTGCACACAACTGATTATGAGAGTCTCTGCTTTCGATAGCTGTTGCGCTGTGCAAGACTTTGTGGTATCGCCGGCTATGACTGCTGCTCTTTTACATTCCAACATGCTGGTCAGGGAAGCAATAGCCCGCACGAGAGACCTCCATGAGGAAAATCGCTAGAAGCGATGAGATCCCAGCTTAGATTGAGGGACAGAGAGAACTGTGGCATGGGAACGTATCTCACTGTCAGAGTCTGGGTCAATGAGCTCGTGATGTTCCACTTCAGGACTGGGAACCCTGTCAGGCAGAGACAAGAAGGTAGGTCCCGTGAGCCAGGTAGTGTGCTTAAGCTCAGTGGCGGGAACCGATCGAGTAGCGTGATCTGCTGGGTTTTGAGCTGTGTGGACATAGTGCCACTGATCTGGTTTGGTTAACCCTCTGATTCTCTGCACCCTGTTGCAGACATACACATAGAACCGCCTGGTCACGTTGTAGATATATCCCAGGACAACTCTGCTGTCTGTATAAAACTGCATTGTATCGATGCCAATGTCCAGCTCTAGATCAAATGCTAGTGCTAATATCTGCTCATTGTTATACTGTAAGTGTCCTCTATGATGAGAATAAGACATCAGATGGCATTTAAGCATAACCCTTCATGAGAATATGAGAACAGATGGCATTTAAACTTATCCATTCTTTTTTATAGGCAAATAGAGTAATGTTAATGTTTGAAAGGTAATGCTAACTTGCTAATGCTAGCGATCTAATGCTAGTGCTAATATCTGGTCATTGTCATACTGTATTTTTCCTCTATGATGGGAATATGAGAACAGATGGCATTTAAGCATAACCCTTCATGAGAATATGAGATCAGATGGCATTTAAATAACCATCCTTGTATATAGGCAAATACAGTAATGTTAATGTTTGAATGCTAATGCTAACTTGCTAATGCTAGCGATCTAATGCTAGTGCTAATATCTGCTCATTGTGATACTGTTAGTGAACTCTATGATGAGAATAAGACATCAGATGACATTTAAGCATAACCCTTGATGAGAATATGAGATCAAATAGCATTTATGCTTTTCCATTCTTGTATATAGGCAAATACAGTAATGTTAATTTTTGAATGCTAATACTAACTTGCTAAAGCTAGCGATTTAATGCTATTGCTAATATCTGGTGATTGTTATACTGTACGTGTACTCTATGATAAGAATATGAGATCAGATGGCAATAAAGCTTAACCCTTCTTGTATATAGGCAAATACAGTAATGTTAATGTTTGAATGCTAATTCTAACTTGCTAATGATAGCGATCTAATGCTAGTGCTAATATCTGGTCATTGTGATACTGTAAGTGTTCTCTATGATGGGAATATGAGATCAGATGGCATTTAATTAACCCTTCTTGTATATAGGCAAATACAATAATGTTAATGTTTGAATGCTAAGGCTAACTTGCTAATGCTAGCGATCTAATGCTAGTGCTAATATCTTCTCATTGTTATACTGTAAGTGTCCTCTATGATGAGAATAAGACATCAGATGGCATTTAAGCATAACCCTTCATGTGAATATGAGATAAGATGCCATTTAAATAACCCTTCTTGTATATAGGCAAATACAGTAATGTTAATGTTTGAATGCTAATGCTAACTTGCTAATGCTAGCGATCTAATGCTTGTGCTAATATCTGCTCATTGTTATACTGTAAGTGTCCTCTATGATGAGAATAAGACATCAGATGACATTT
Source organism: Gymnothorax javanicus (assembly GCA_029692085.1). Lineage (NCBI taxonomy): Eukaryota > Metazoa > Chordata > Actinopteri > Anguilliformes > Muraenidae > Gymnothorax > Gymnothorax javanicus. The sequence continues at coordinate 51,655,694 of CM056197.1, forward strand.
AAGCATAACCCTTTATGAGAATAAGAGATCATATAGCATTTATTCTTATCCATTCTTGTATATAGGCAAATACAGTAATGTTAATGTTTGAATGCTAATGCTAACTTGCTAATGCTAGCGATCTAATGCGAGTGCTAATATCTGGTCATTGTCATACTGTAAGTGTTCACTATGATGAGAATAAGATATCAGATGACATTTAAGCATAACCCTTGATGAGAATTGAGATGCTTATCCATTCTTGTATATTGATACAGTAATGTTAATGTTTGAATGCTAACTTAACTTGCTAAGGCAAATAGTAATTATGATTTAATGCTTGCTAATCTGGATCTAATTGTCTAATATCTGGTCATTGTCATACATGTATTTGTCCTCTATGATGAGAATAAGACATCAGATGGCATTTAAGCATAACCCTTCATGAGAATATGAGAACAGATGGCATTTAAACTTATCCATTCTTGTTTATAGGCAAATAGAGTAATGTTAATGTTTGAAAGGTAATGCTAACTTGCTAATGCTATGATCTAATGAGTGCTAATATCTGGTCATTGTCATCATTTTGTCCTCTATGATGAGAATAAGACATCAGATGGCATTTAAGCATAACCCTTCATGAGAATATGAGAACAGATGGCATTTAAACTTATCCATTCTTGTTTATAGGCAAATAGAGTAATGTTAATGTTTGAAAGGTAATGCTAACTTGCTAATTCTAGCGATCTAATGCGAGTGCTAATATCTGGTCATTGTCATACTGTATTTTTCCTCTATGATGGGAATATGAGAACAGATGGCATTTAAGCATAACCCTTCATGAGAATATGAGATCAGATGGCATTTAAATAACCCTTCTTGTATATAGGCAAATACAGTAATGTTAATGTTTGAATGCTAATGCTAACTTGCTAATGCTAGCGATCTAATGCTAGTGCTAATATCTGGTCATTGTCATACTGTATTTGTCCTCGATGATGGGAATATAGATCAGATGGCATTTAACCCTTCATGAGAATATATGAGATCAGAGCATAACCCTTCATGAGAATATGAGATCAGATGGCATTTTAATTAACCCTTCTTGTATATAGGCAAATTCAGTTATGTTAATGATTGAATGCTAAGAGCTAATGGTTGCTAATAACTAGCGATCTAATGCTAGTGCTAATATCTGCTCATTGGTAATACTGTAAGTGTCCTCTATGATGAGAATAAGACATCAGATGACATTTAAGCATAACCCTTGATGAGAATATGAGATCAGATGGCATTTATGCTTATCCATTCTTGTATATAGGCAAATACAGTAATGTTAATGTTTGAATGCTAATGCTAACTTGCTAATGCTAGCGATCTAATGCTAGTGCTAATATCTGGTCATTGTCATACTGTTTTTGTCCTCTATGATGGGAATATGAGATCAGATGGCATTTAAGCATAACCCTTCATGAGAATATGAGATCAGATTGCATTAAATACCCCTTCTATATAGGCAAATACAGTAATGTTAATGTTTGAATGCTAATGCTAACTTATAATGCTATCGATCTAATGCTAGTGCTAATATCTGTATTGTTATACTGTAAGTGTTCTCTATGATGAGAATAAGACATCAGATGGCATTTGCATAACCCTTCATGAGAATATGAGAAAAGATGGCATTTAAACTTATCCATTCTTGTTTATAAGAGTAATGTTAATGTTTGAAAGGTAATGCTAACTTGCTAATGCTATCGATCTAATGCTAGTGCTAATATCTGGTCATTGTCATACTGTATTTTTCCTCTATGATGGGAATATGAGAACAGATGGCATTTAAGCATAACCCTTCATGAGAATATGAGATCAGATGACATTTAAATAACCCTTCTTGTATATAGGCAAATACAGTAATGTTAATGTTTGAATGCTAATGCTAACTTGCTAATGCTATCGTAATCTAATGCTCAGATGGCATTTAAATATCTGCTCATTGTTATAGGCAAATAGAGTAATGTTAGTTTGTGCTAACTTGCTAATTCTGATCTAATGCGAGAATAAGTTATACATCTATGATGAGAGATGACATTTAGGCATAACCCTTGATGAGAATATGAGATCAAATACCATTTATGCTTTTCCATTCTTGTATATAGGCAAATACAGTAATGTTAATGTTTGAATGCTAATACTAACTTGCTAAAGCTAGCGATCTAATGCTAGTGCTAATATCTGGTGATTGTTATACTGTACGTGTACTCTATTATAAGAATATGAGATCAGATGACAATAAAGCTTAACCCTTCTTGTATATAGGCAAATACAGTAATGTTAATGTTTGAATGCTAATGCTAACTTGCTAATGCTAGCGATCTAATGCTAGTGCTAATATCTGGTCATTGTCATACTGTATTTTTCCTCTATGATGAGAATAAGACATCAGGTGGCATTTAAGCATAACCCTTCATGTGAATATGAGATAAGATGCAATTTAAATAACCCTTCTTGTATATCGGCAAATACAGTAATGTTAATGTTTGAATGCTAATGCTAACTTGCTAATGTTAGCGATCTAATGCTAGTGCTAATATCTGCTCATTGTTATACTGTAAGTGTCCTCTATGATGAGAATAAGACATCAGATGATATTTAAGCATAACCCTTTATGAGAATAAGAGATCATATAGCATTTATTCTTATCCATTCTTGTATATAGGCAAATACAGTAATGTTAATGTTTGAATGCTAATGCTAACTTGCTAATGTTAGCGATCTAATGCGAGTGCTAATATCTGGTCATTGTCATACTGTAAGTGTTCTCTATGATGGGAATATGAGATCAGATGGCATTTAATTAACCCTTCTTGTATATAGGCAAATACAGTAATTTTAATGTTTGAATGCTAAGGCTAACTTGCTAATGCTAGCGATCTAATGCTAGTGCTAATATCTTCTCATTTTTATACTGTAAGTGTCCTCTATGATGAGAATAAGACATCAGATGGCATTTAAGCATAACCCTTCATGTGAATATGAGATAAGATGCCATTTAAATAACCCTTCTTGTATATAGGCAAATACAGAAATGTTAATGTTTGAATGCTAAGGCTAACTTGTTAATGCTAGCGATCAAATGCTAGTGCTAATATCTGCTCATTTTTAAACTGTAAGTGTCCTCTATGATGAGAATAAGACATCAGATGACATTTATGCATAACCCTTTATGAGAATATGAGATCATACAGCATTTATGCTTATCCAATCTTGTATATAGGCAAATACAGTAATGTTAATGTTTGAATGCTAATGCTAACTTGCTTATGCTAGCGATCTAATGCTAGTGCTAATATCTGGTCATTGTCATACTGTATTTGTCCTTTATGATGGGAATATGAGATCAGATGGCATTTAAGCATAACCCTTCATGAGAACATGAGATCAGATGGCATTTAAATAACCCTTCTTGTATATAGGCAAATACAGTAATGTTAATGTTTGAATGCTAATGCTAACTTGCTTATGCTAGCGATCTAATGCTAGTGCTAATATCTGGTCATTGTCATACTGTATTTGTCCTTTATGTTGGGAATATGAGATCAGATGACATTTAAGCATAACCCTTTATGAAAATATGAGATCAGATGGCATTTAATTAACCATTCTTGTATATAGGCTAACAGAGTAATGTTAATGATTGAATGCTAATGCTAACTTGCTAATGCTAGCGATCTAATGCTAGTGCTAATATCTGCTCATTGTTATACTGTAAGTGTCCTCTATTATGAGAATAAGACATCAGATGATATTTAAGCATAACCCTTTATGAGAATAAGAGATCATATAGCATTTATTCTTATCTATTCTTGTATATAGGCAAATACAGTAATGTTAATGTTTGAATGCTAATGCTAACTTGCTAAAGCTAGCGATCTAATGCGAGTGCTAATATCTGGTCATTGTCATACTGTAAGTGTTCTCTATGATGGGAATATGAGATCAGTTGGCATTTAATTAACCCTTCTTGTATATAGGTAAATACAGTAATGTTAATGTTTGAATGCTAAGGCTAACTTGCTAATGCTAGCGATCTAATGCTAGTGCTAATATCTTCTCATTGTTATACTGTAAGTGTCCTCTATGATGAGAATAAGACATCAGATGGCATTTAAGCATAACCCTTCATGTGAATATGAGATAAGATGCCATTTAAATAACCCTTCTTGTATATAGGCAAATACAGTAATGTTAATGTTTGAATGCTAATGCTAACTTGCTAATGCTAGCGATCTAATGCTTGTGCTAATATCTGCTCATTGTTATACTGTAAGTGTCCTCTATGATGAGAATAAGACATCAGATGACATTTAAGCATAACCCTTTATGAGAATATGAGATCATATAGCATTTATGCTTATCCAATCTTGTATCTAGGCAAATACAGTAATGTTAATGTTTGAATGCTAATGCTAACTTGCTTATGCTAGCGATCTAATGCTAGTGCTAATATCTGGTCATTGTCATACTGTATTTGTCCTTTATGATGGGAATATGAGATCAGATGGCATTTAAGCATAACCCTTCATGAGAATATGAGATCAGATGGCATTTAAATAACCCTTCTTGTATATAGGCAAATACAGTAATGTTAATGTTTGAATGCTAAGGCTAACTTGCTAATGCTCGCCATCAAATGCTAGTGCTAATATCTACTCATTGTTAAACTGTAAGTGTCCTCTATGATGAGAATAGGACATCAGATGACATTTAAGCATAACCCTTTATGAAAATATGAGATCAGATGGCATTTAAACAACCCCTCTTGTATATAGGCTTACAGAGTATTGTTAATGATTGAATGCTAATGCTAACTTGCTAATGCTAGCGATCTAATGTTAGTGCTAATATCTGCTCATTATTATACTGTAAGTGTCCTCTATGATGAGAATAAGACATCAGATGACGTTTAAGCATAACCCTTGATGAGAATATGAGATCAGATAGCATTTTATGCTTATCCATTCTTGTATATAGGCAAATACAGTAATGTTAATGTTTGAATGCTAATGCTAACTTGCTAAAGCTAGCGATCTAATGCTAGTGCTAATATCTTGTCATACTGATTGTTATACTGAATATGAGATCAGATGGCATTTATGATAAGAATATGAGATCAGATGGCATTTAAAGCTTAACCCTTCTTGTATATAGGCAAATACAGTAATGTTAATGTTTGAATGCTAAGGCTAACTTGCTAATGTCGCCATCAAATGCTAGTGCTAATATCTGCTCATTGTTAAACTGTAAGTGTCCCTTATGATGAGAATAAGACATCAGATGACATTTAAGCATAACCCTTCATGAGAATATGAGATCAGATAGAATTTATGCTTATCCATTCTTGTATATAGGCAAATACAGTAATGTTAATGTTTGAAAGCTAATACTAACTTGCTAATGCTAGCGATCTAATGCTAGTGCTAATATCTGGTCATTGTCATACTGTAAGTGTTCTCTATGATGGGAATATGAGATCAGATGGCATTAAAGCATATACCTTCATGAGAATATGAGATCAGATGGCATTTAATTAACCCTTCAGTAATGTATATAGGCTAATGCAGTAATGATAATGTTTGAATGCTAATGCTAATGCTAATGCTAGCAATCTAATGCTAATATCTGCTCATTGTTATACTGTTAGTGTCCTCTAATGATGAAAATAAGAATCAGATGACATTTATTGGCATAACCCTTGATGAGAATATGAGATCAGATACCATTTAAGCTTATCCATTCTTGTATATAGGCAAATACAGTAATGTTAATGTTTGAATGCTAATGCTAACTAATGCTAGCGATCTAATGCTAGTGCTAAAATCTGGTGATTGTTATACTGTAAATGCGTGTACTCTATGATGAGAATATGAGATCAGATGGCAATAAAGCTTAACCCTTCTTATATATAGGCAAATACAGTAATGTTAATGTTTGAATGCTAATGCTAACTTGCTAATGCCAGCGATCTAATGCTAGTGCTAATATCTGTCATTGTCATACTGTATTTTTCCTCTATGATGAGAATAAGACATTGGCATTTAAGCATAACCCTTCATTAGAATATGAGAACAGATGCCATTTTAATTAACCCTTCTTGTATATAGGCAAATACAGTAATGTTAATGTTTGAATGCTAATGCTAACTTGCTAATGCTAGCGATCTAATGCTAGTGCTAATATCTGCTCATTGTTATACTGTAAGTGTCCTCTATGATGAGAATAAGACATCAGATGATATTTAAGCATAACCCTTTATGAGAATATGAGATCATATAGCATTTATTCTTATCCATTCTTGTATATAGGCAAATACAGTAATGTTAATGTTTGAATGCTAATGCTAACTTTCTAATGCTAGCGATCTAATGCTAGTGCTAATATCTGGTCATTGTCATACTGTATTTGTCCTCTATGATGGGAATAAGACATCAGATCAATTCATAACCCTTGATGAGAATATGAGATCAGATGGCATTTAAATAATCCATTCTTGTATATAGGCAAATACAGTAATGTTAATGTTTGAATGCTAATGCTAACTTGCTAATGCTAGCGATCTAATGCTAGTGCTAATATCTTCTCATTGTTATACTGTATTTGTCCTCTATGATGAGAATAAGACATCAGATGGCATTTAAGCATAACCCTTCATGAGAATATGAGATCAGATGCATTTAAATAACCCTTCTTGTATATAGGCAAATACAGTAATGTTAATGTTTGAATGCTAATGCTAACTTGCTAATGCTAGCGATCTAATGCTAGTGCTAATATCTGCTCATTGTTAAACTGTATTTGTCCTCTATGATGAAATAAGACATCAGATGGCATTTAAGCATAACCCTTCATGAGAATATGAGATCAGATGGCATTTAAACTTATACAATCTTGTATATAGGCAAATAGAGTAATGTTAATGTTTGAATGCTAATGCTAACTTGCTAATGCTAGCGATCTAATGCTAGTGCTAATATCTGGTCATTGTCATACTGTATTTTTGTCCTCTATGATGGAATATGAGATCAGATGGCATTTAAGCATAACCCTTCATGAGAATATGAGATCAGATGGCATTTAAATAACCCTTCTTGTATATAGGCAAATACAGTAATGTTAATGTTTGAATGCTAATGCTAACTTGCTAATGCTAGCGATCTAATGCTAGTGCTAATATCTGGTCATTGTCATACTGTAAGTGTCCTTTATGTTGGGAATATGAGATCAGATGGCATTTAAGCATAACCCTTTATGAAAATATGAGATCAGATGGCATTTAATTAACCATTCTTGTATATAGGCAAATACAGTAATGTTAATGTTTGAATGCTAAGGCTAACTTTGCTAATGCTAGCGATCTAATGCTAGTGCTAATATCTGCTCATTGTTATACTGTAAGTGTCCTCTATGATGAGAATAAGACATCAGATGGCATTTAAGCATAACCCTTCATGTGAATATGAGATAAGATAATTAAATATCCATTCTTAACCCAGTAATGTTAATGTTTGAATGCTAATGCTAACTTGCAAAATGATCATGCTAGTGCTAATATATTGTTATACTGTATTCTATGATGAGAATAAGACATCAGATCATTTATTCTTTATGAGAATTTGAGATATATGGCATTTAAATACATTCTTGTACATAGGCAAAATGTAATGTTAATGTTTGAATGCTAATGCTAACTTGCTAATGCTAGCGATCTAATGCGAAGTGCTAATATCTGGTCATTGTCATACTGTATTTGTTCTCTATGATGGGAATATGAGATCAGATGGCATTTAAGCATAACCCTTCATGAGAATATGAGATGATGGCATTTAATTAACCCTTCTTGTATATAGGCAAATACAGTAATGTTAATGTTTGAATGCTAATGCTAACTTGCTAATGCTAGCGATCAAATGCTAGTGCTAATATCTGCTCATTGTTAAACTGTAATTTGTCCTCTTGGATGAGAATATGACATCAGATGACATTTGCTAACCCTTTATGAGAATATGAGATCAGATAGCATTTATGCTTATCCAATCTTGTATATAGGCAAATACAATAATGTTAATGTTTGAATGCTAATGCTAACTTGCTAATTCGATCAAATGCTGTTAATATCTGTCATTGTCATACTGTATTTGTCCTCTATGATGAGAATAAGACATCAGATGGCATTTAAGCATAACCCTTCATGAGAATATGAGATAAGATGCCATTTAAATAACCCTTCTTGTATATAGGCAAATACAGTAATGTTAATGTTTGAATGCTAATGCTAACTTGCTAATGCTAGCGATCTAATGCTTGTGCTAATATCTGCTCATTGTTATACTGTAAGTGTCCTCTATGATGAGAATAAGACATCAGATGACATTTAAGCATAACCCTTTGAGATCAGAGAATATGAGATCATATAGAATTTATGATCTAATTATCAATCTTGTATATAGGAAAATACAGTAATGTTAATGTTTGAATGCAAATACTAATGCTAACTTGTAATGCTAGCGATCTAATGCTAGTGCTAATATCTGGTCATTGTCATAGTGTATTTGTTCTCTATGATGGGAATATGAGATCAGATGGCATTTAAGCATAACCCTTCATGAGAATATGAGATCAGATGGCATTTAAATAACCCTTCTTGTATATAGGCAAATACAGTAATGTTAATGTTTGAATGCTAAGGCTAACTTGCTAATGCTAGCGATCAAATGTTAGTGCTAATATCTGCTCATTGTTAAACTGTAAGTGTCCTCTATGATGAGAATAAGACATCAGATGACATTGAAGCATAACCCTTTATGAGGATATGAGATCATATAGCATTTATGCTTATCCAATCTTGTATATCGGCAAATACAGTAATGTTAATGTTTGAATACTAATGCTAACTTGCTTATGCTAGCGATCTAATGCTAGTGCTAATATCTGGTCATTGTCATACTGTATTTGTCCTTTATGATGGGAATATGAGATCAGATGGCATTTAAGCATAACCCTTCATGAGAACATGAGATCAGATGGCATTTAAATAACCCTTCTTGTATATAGGCAAATACAGTAATGTTAATGTTTGAATGCTAATGCTAACTTGCTTATTCTAGCGATCAAAATGCTAGTGCTAATATCTGCTCATTGTCAAACTGTATTTGTCCTTTATAATGAGAATATGACATCAGATGACATTTAAGCATAACCCTTTCTGAAAATATGAGATCAGATGGCATTTAATTAACCATTCTTGTATATAGGCTAACAGAGTAATGTTAATGATTGAATGCTAATGCTAACTTGCTAATGCTCGCGATCTATTGCTAGTGCTAATATCTGCTCATTGTTATACTGTAAGTGTCCTCTATGATGAGAATAAGACATCAGATGACGTTGAAGCATAACCCTTGATGAGAATGTGAGATCATATAGCATTTATGCTTATCCATTCTTGTATATAGGCAAATACAGTAATGTTAATGTTTGAATGCTAATACTAACTTGCTAAAGCTAGCGATCTAATGCTAGTGCTAATATCTTCTGATTGTTATTCAGTACGTGTACTCTATGATAAGAATATGAGTTCAGATGGCAATAAAGCTTAACCCTTCTTGTATATAGGCAAATACAGTAATGTTAATGTTTGAATGCTAAGGCTAACTTGCTAATGCTAGCGATCTAATGCTAGTGCTAATATCTGCTCATTGTTATACTGTAAGTGTCCTCTGATGATGAGAATTTAATTGCTTCTTTGTATATACAAATCATGTTTGAATGGCATTTAAGCGATCTAAAGTGCCCTTCATGTGAATATGAGATAAGATGGCCACCCTTTTAAATAAGCCATTTAAATAAGCCTTCTTGTATATAGGCAAATACAGTAATGTTAATGTTTGAATGCTAATGCTAACTTGCTAATGCTAGCAATCTAATGCTAGTGCTAAAATCTGCTGATTGTTAAAATGTAAGTGTCTTCTATGATGAGAATAAGAAATCAGATGACATTTAAGCATAACCCTTTATGAGAATATGAGATCATATAGCATTTATGCTTATCCAATCTTGTATATAGGCAAATACAGTAATGTTAATGTTTGAATGCTAATGCTAACTTGCTTATGCTAGCGATCTAATGCGAGTGCTAATATCTGGTCATTGTCACATTGTATTTGTCCTCTATTATGGGAATATGAGATCAGATGGCATTTAAGCATAACCCTTCATTAGTATATGTGATCAGATGGTATTTAAATAACCCTTCTTGTATATATGCAAATACAGTAATGTTAATGTTTGAATGCTAAGGCTAACTTGCTAATGCTAGCGATAAAATGCTAGTGCTAATATCTGCTCATTGTTAAACTGTAAGTGTCCTCTATGATGAGAATAAGACATCAGATGATATTTAAGCATAACCCTTTATGAGAATATGAGATCATATAGCATTTATGCTTATCCAATCTTGTATATAGGCAAATACAGTAATGTTAATGTTTGAATGCTAATGCTAACTTGCTAATGCTAGCGATCTAATGCTAGTGCTAATATCTGGTCATTGTCATACTGTATTTGACCTCTATGATGGGAATATGAGATCAGATGGCATTTAAGCATAACCCTTCATGAGAATATGAGATCAGATGGCATTTAAATAACCCTTCTTGTATATAGGCAAATACAGTAATGTTAATGTTTGAATGCTAATGCTAACTTGCCAATGCTAGCGATCTAATGCTATTGCTAATATCTGCTCATTGTGATACTGTAAGTGTCCTCTATGATGAGAATACGACATCAGATGACATTTAAGCAGAACCCTTTATGAGAATATGAGATCATATAGCATTTATGCTTATCCATTCTTGTATATAGGCAAATACAGTAATGTTAATGTTTGAATGCTAATGCTAACTTGCTAATGCTAGCGATCTAATCACGAGTGCTAATATCTGGTCATTATCATACTGTATTTGTCCTCTATGATGGGAATATGAGATCAGATGGCATTTAAGCATAACCCTTCATGAGAATATGAGATCAGATGGCATTTAATTAACCCTTCTTGTATAAAGGCTAACAGAATAATGTTAATTATTGAATGCTAATGCTAACATGCTAATGCTAGCGATCTGATGCTAGTGCTAATATCTGCTCATTGTTATACTGTAAGTGTCCTCTATGATGAGAATAAGACATCAAATGACATTTAAGCATCACCCTTGATGAGAATTTGAGATGAGATAGCATTTATGCTTATCCATTCTTGTATATAGGCTAATACAGTAATGTTAATGTTTGAATGCTAATGCTAACTTACTAATGCTAGCGATCTAATGCTAGTGCTAATATCTGGTCATTGTCATACTGTATTTGTCCTCTATGATGGGAATATGAGATCAGATCGCATTTAAGCATAACCCTTCATGAGAATATGAGATCAGATGGCAATTAAATAACCCTTCTTGTATATAGGCAAATACAGTAATGTTAATGTTTGAATGCTAAGGCTAACTTGCCAATGCTAGCGATCTAATGCTAGTGCTAATATCTGCTCATTGTTATACTGTAAGTGTCCTCTATGATGAGAATAAGACATCAGATGGCATTTAAGCATAACCCTTCATGAGAATATGAGATCAGATAGCATTTATGCTTATCCATTCTTGTATATAGGCAAATACAGTAATGTTAATGTTTGAATGCTAATACTAACTTGCTAAAGCTAGCAATCTAATGCTAGTGCTAATATCTTGTGATTGTTATACTGTGCATTGCAATACTATGATAAGAATATGAGATCAGATGGCAATAAAGCAACCCTTCTTGTATATAGGCAAAATACAGTAATATTAATGTTTGAATGCTAATTCTAACTTGCTAATGCTAGCGATCTAATGCTAGTGCTAATATCTGGTCATTGTCATACTGTATTTGTCCTTTTGATGGGAATATGAGATCAGATGGCATTTTAAGCATAACCCTTCAGGAGAATATGAGATCAGATGGCATTTAAATAACCCTTCTTATATATAGGCAAATACAGAAATGTTAATGTTTGAATGCTAATGCTAACTTGCTAATGCTAGCGATCAAATGTTAGTGCTAATATCTGCTCATTGTCATACTGTATTTGTCCTTTTTTAGAAATATGAGATCAGATGGCATTTAAGCATAACCCTTCAGGAGAATATGAGATCAGATGGCATTTAAATAACCCTTCTTATATATAGGCAAATACAGAAATGTTAATGTTTGAATGCTAATGCTAACTTGCTAATGCTAGCGATCAAATGCTAGTGCTAATATCTGCTCATTGTTAAACTGTAAGTGTCCTCTATGATGAGAATAGGACATCAGATGACATTTAAGCATAACCCTTTATGAAAATATGAGATCAGATGGCATTTAATTAACCCTCTTGTATATAGGCTAACAGAGTAATGTGTTAATGATTGAATGCTAATGCTAACTTGCTAATGCTAGCGATCTAATGCTAGTGGTAATATCTGCTCATTGTTATACTGTAAGTGTCCTCTATGATGAAAGAATAAGACATCAGATGACGTTTAAGCACCAACCCTTGATGAGAATATGAGATCAGATAGCATTTATGCTTATCCATTCTTGTATATAGGCAAATACAGTAATGTTAATGTTTGAATGCTATACTAACTTGCTAAAGCTAGCGATCTAATGCTAGTGCTAATATCTTGTGATTGTTATACTGTATGTGTACTCTTTGATAAGAATATGAGATCAGATGGCAATAAAGCTTAACCCTTCTTATATATAGGCAAATACAGTAATGTTAATGTTTGAATGCTAATTCTAACTTGCTAATGCTAGCGATCTAATGCTAGTGCTAATATCTGGTCATTGTCATACTGTAAGTGTTCTCTATGATGGGAATATGAGATCAGATGGCATTTAATTAACCCTTCTTGTATATAGGCAAATACAGTAATGTTAATGTTTGAATGCTAAGGCTAACTTGCTAATGCTAGCGATCTAATGCTAGTGCTAATATCTGCTCTTTGTTATACTGTAAGTGTCCTCTATGATGAGAATAAGACATCAGATGACATTTAAGCATAACCCTTTATGAGAATATGAGATCATATAGCATTTATGCTTATCAATCTTGTATATAGGCAAAATACAGTAATGTTAATGTTTGAATGCTAATGCTAACTTGCTTATGCTAGCGATCTAATGCTAGTGCTAATATCTGGTCATTGTCATACTGTATTTGTCCTTTTTGATGGGAATATGAGATCAGATGGCATTTAAGCATAACCCTTCATGAGAATATGAGATCAGATGGCATTTAAATAACCCTTCTTGTATATAGAACAAATACAGTAATGTTAATGTTTGAATGCTTAGGCTAACTTGCTAATGCTAGCGATCAAATGCTAATGCTAATATCTGCTCATTGTTTAACTGTAAGTGTCCTCTATGATGAGAATAGGACATCAGATGACATTTAAGCATAACCCTTTATGAAAATATGAGATCAGATGGCATTTAATTAACCCCTCTTGTATATAGGCTAACAGAGTAATGTTAATGATTGAATGCTATTGCTAACATGCTAATGCTAGCGATCTAATGCTAGTGCTAATATCTGCTCATTGTTATACTGTAAGTGTCTCTATGATGAGAATAAGACATCAGATGACGTTTAAGCATAACCCTTGATGAGAATATGAGATCAGATAGCATTTATGCTTATCCATTCTTGTATATAGGCAAATACAGTAATGTTAATGTTTGAATGCTAATACTAACTTGCTAAAGCTAGCGATCTAATGCTAGTGCTAATATCATGTGATTGTTATACTGTATGTGTACTCTATGATAAGAATATGAGATCAGATGGCAATAAAAGCTTAACCCCTTCTTGTATATAGGCAAATACAGTAATGTTAATGTTTGAATGCTAATTCTAACTTGCTAATGCTAGCGATCTAATGCTAGTGCTAATATCTGGTCATTGTCATACTGTAAGTGTTCTCTATGATGGGGAATATGAGATCAGATGGCATTTAATTAACCCTTCTTGTATATAGGCAAATACAGTAATGTTAAGTTTGTTTTGAATGCTAAGGCTAACTTGCTAATGCTAGCGATCTAATGCTAGTGCTAATATCTGCTCATTGTTATACTGTAAGTGTCCTCTATGATGAGAATAAGACATCAGATGACATTTAAGCATAACCCTTTATGAAATATGAGATCATATAGCATTTATGCTTATCCAATCTTATATAAGGCAAATACAGTAATGTTAATGTTTGAATGCTAATGCTAACTTGCTTATGCTAGCGATCTAATGCTAGTGCTAATATCTGGTCATTGTCATACTGTATTTGTCCTTTTTTTTTGTGATCAACATTTTATTGGTTTCAAAGAAGAGAAAAAAAAAAAAGGGGGGAGGTGGCAAACGGTTACAAATAAAATATCGTTCTGAACATCTACATGCTTACTATCCCATTCAGGGTATATTAAAGCAGTGAGGCATCATACATATACAGATACATACATAACACATACAAAATTAACTCCAAATAGTAAAATATACATGTGGCTGTATTCAAAAGGGAAAATAAATGAATTATTTAAAAAAAAAAAAAAAAAAACCCCAGCAAAACAATTCATCCTACAGGAGACTGTCGAAGATCATGAATCTTACACAAAAAGAGATTCCTACATTCTCAAAGTAGGCAATTTAGCCTTATTAAATCTGGCAGTACTGTATTCCATATTCACAATGTCATCCAAATAGCTTATCCAGAACTGCGAGGTAATATCTCAGGACTGATCCATAGTTGTAAAATGACTTTTCTTAGAGGCCGTGAAACCTGCCATCAACATTTTCCGTTGGATCATACTATATCAAGACCAGAGTCATCATTTAATAAACACAAGGTGTGGTGTTTTTGGAACAGTAATGCTAATCAATTTAGATAATTCATTCACAACCAAGGTCCACAGATCTGCAATTTTGGGGCACTCCCAGAACATATGAATGAATATACCAGAGGAAACATTACGAATATTACAATTGTAACTGGGAATCCTATTCATCCGAAATTTCCTATCTACAGATTAAGCGTGACGCTCTGTGGATGGTTTTATAATGAATCAGCTGGTGAGCCAAATTTTTGGAAGTATGTGATAAATTGAACCAAACTGTGTCCCAATCCAGATCATGATTAAATGAGAAAGTTCCTATCCCATAATTTTTCGATAGACAAAGCCGGAGCAGAATTATTTAAAAAGAGCTTTATAAATGTAAGAGACTCTACTCGCAGATTTTCACAAGGTTTGACCCACTCAAGCATTGGGTGGACCACTGGCGGATAGTCCCACGGCACACCGTATGCTCTGAGAGCAGAGCGTAGTTGGATAGACAAAATATGAGGATGCCCGGCAAATTGAATAAATTTTGAAGATTCTGGAAATGAACAGAAACCATGATCATCATACATATCTCCAACTGTATTGATGCCCAGAGAGGACCACAATGGACTGTGGAACGGCTTGCCACCAATCAGAAATTTAAAATTATGCCAGAGAGGAGCTTGTGCATTAATTTTGAATGGTCCTATGTATTTTTCCGTCTGTTTCCAAATATTTAGGAGTTTAGTATTATACCACCTACTTTCAGATTATGACCAGTCGACCAAGACCAGAGAAAAAAAGATCTTGCAGTCTATGGGGCTTTACAATTGCCTCTTCAATACATCTCCAAGGTACTTTGGACTGTAAATCCAACCAGGTATACAGAGCTCTTATCTGAAATGCCCAATGGTAGAATTGGAAATCGGTAAGGAAAAGACCACACAGTGATTTGGTTAAGCTGTGGGTAGCTAGCTTTATTCTTGGACGGCTTACCATTCCAAATAAATTTAGATATCAATGAGTGAATGTCCTTACAGTAATTGAGCGGGGTGATAAAGGAATCATGAAAAAATAAGAAGTTAATTCGAGTAGGATATTCATTTTCACAATATTGACTCTGGCTTGAAAGATAATTGTAATACATTCCATCTTTGAATATCAGAACGTATATTTTGTAAAAAACCTTGACAAAATTTTCTTTTTCACAATCCTTGTATAGATTTGCAAGTATATGGATACCTAGATAGGTGAAAGAATCTTTAATAGGGACTGATGAGGGAATATTACTAGATTGTGCAGGACTGTTGAGTGGCATCAAAATAGATTTGTTCCAATTAATTTTATAACCTGATAAATGGCCAAATTTGTCAAATAGCTTTAAAACATGGGGAACTGAAGATTCTATTTTCGATAAATACAAAAAGTATATCATCAACAAATAAAAGATATATGATGATCCTTCCCATACAATGTCTACAGGATATATGGATTCATTTGTCTGATCATTTTGTGCTAAAGGTTCACAGCATAAGCAGAAAAGAATAGGGAAAGAGGACACCCTTGACAAGTGCCTCTCTCTAATTTAAAGGGATGAGATCTTAAGCGCCCGGTCATTACGCATGCAGTAGGTGAACTGTATAAAGTCTTGATCATAGCTATAAATTTGAGGCTAAAACCGAAATTTGCAAGAACAGCCCACATGTATTCCCACTCAAGTTTATCAAAGGCTTTCATTGCATCGAGAGCAAAGAAAGCAATAGGGTCAGGGAAGTCCCTGCAAAGTTTAGAATGTGTAAAAGTCTCGTTTATATTATCTGGATGCTATGCGCCTCTAATAAAACCGGTCTGGTCATAGTTTATTAACTTGCCTACATACCTCTCCACTCTGTCTTAAGCACCTTGGCTAAAAAGTTTTTACATCACAACAAATTAAGGATATAGGTCTGAAGCTATCACATTCCAGAGGGTCCTTTCCTTTCTTTAATAACAGAGAAATAAGTGCACTATTTTGATCTCTATGAAAAAGAACCATTCTCAAGTCCGTAATTCAGTGATTTAAAGAGAAGCGGTCCAACTTTGTCCCAAACCAAAAGTAGCAGTTCTGGTGGTAGGCCATCTAGTCCCGGGATTTGCCTTTGTTTAGAGATCTGAGTGCATCGCTCAGTTCCTCCAATGTAAGGGGTGATTCCAATTGTTCAGCTTCATCAGGAGTGAGTTTTGGTAGATCAAGTTTACATCAAAAAAGCTCTACCTCGCGAGTGATCCCAACTAACTCTGAAGTATACAAATCAGAATAATACATCTTGAAAATCTCATTAACAATGGAAGGATCAGAACTGACCAAACCTTTTGAGTCTCTAATGGCGATATATATTGGCTTTGGATTCATTTTTCTCTCAACTTTAAAAGCAAGCAGATTGACCTGGACGCTCTCCTTCGGCATAATATATTTTTGCCAGTACGATGCAAATATAAACTCAGCCTTGGAGAGACTTAATCTTTTATACTCAGATCGCAAGTCTGAAAGTAAATTGGCTCTAAATTCAGTTGGATTTTGTCTTTGTTCTGAGTCCAAGAGTCCAATTTTTAATTCAAGTTCTTCAAATCTTTTTTTCCTTGTGTTATTCAAGTGAGATGAGAAAGAGATGCAAAAGCCCCTTATAAAACATTTGGTGGTTTCCCATAGAATCTGTGGATTATTACAATGGCTCTTATTTATCTCAATAAATTCTGCCAGTTTTTCATGCAGTTGTGAAACAAATCCATTATCCAACAATAAAGAATTATTAAAACGCCATCTAATAGCCTTTTTTAGGCAGATGTTGAAGGTGTATCGAGCACAGGACAGGGCGTGATCCATGAATAGAATTGGCAGAATATTACACTGAGCTAAATAGACCAGAGATTGACTTAAAAAAATGAAATCAATTCGAGAAAATGATCTGTGTCGATTAGAAAGAAAGTGTAGTTTCTGTTACTCTAGTTATTAAATCAGCCAGATATCAATAAGATTTAGGTCCGAGATAAAGTTTTGAGAGCCAAACAGGGTTGTACATCCGTGATAGGGGAAGTCCGATCTATATCATTGATAGCACAATTAAAATCACCCCAATCAGAAGATTAGGTTCTGGCATCCCTAGTAATTTGTCACGAATCACAGGTAGGAAGTTAGGATCATAGTTATTGGGAGCATAAACCTAAGCTAATACTAACTTGACCTGGTAAATAGTAACGCCGGCTAAAGTAAAACGGCCCTGATCGTCACTAAAAGTGTGATGGACAATTATTGGGAGGTTCCTTTGCCAAAATCAGTACACCCCTTCGTTTGTTAGGAGCGCAAGAATATGTAATAATTTTATATCGCCCTATTTTGAAAGCGAGGAACATCAGAATTTTTAAATGTGTCTCTTGTATAATGGCCAGGAGATACATTTTTGCGGTGAAGAAATTCCAGGCATCGTGTTCTTTTTAATTGGTGAATTTAACCCATTTACATTCCACGAAATTACGGAGAGATCACCCATCATACAATAAACTAAGTGTGCCATACAAGAGAGACGCATCTAAAAAGGTTAGGTCCCTGCTCTTAATCGTGGTAAAGTAAACTGTATATGGAACATTCATATTATCCTTCGCTGCCCGTATACCCTTTATATAAGTTATCAACCAAAAATAAAGCCGTTTGCCAAGGTAAGAAAATAGGGAGAGGAATTGGAAAACTATATACAAATAGTTGCAAGCCGCGAGGACGAAATTTACTCCTACAGGCTTTTATGGAACAAAACCGGTGTAGGTCCGTGGCATTATCAACAGCAACGAAGCCAGACCATACGATTCGCTACAAGACTTGCCCCATAATGCAAGTATGAAAGCAAATCCAACTAAACGATTACCCAATTCTTTTTTCAACCTAACAATATGCAAATAAAGCTCCGTCATCAACCCAAAAGCGTTCTCCTGCGTCACCAACCCAGGTAAATTTAACCCAACGCTAATAAAAATCATATGACTCAAAGCTACCAGTAACAGAAATCCACCCGATACAATACAAAATTGCTATAGCCACAGCTTCTCCATAATGATCCGTCATAACAGGGTTAGTATATGCATTCACAGGCTACACGCCCATGAGTGGCACAGGTGCAGAGGGGATCACCTCGGGACCCTGGGTCCCAGCAGAAGAGGAGTGGGCCACAGATGACAGTCCTTCCGACAAACCCATGTCCAGGGACCGCAAGAAGGCCTCTGCGTCGTCCGGGAATCGAAAAGTCAGTTGAGAACCTCGGTGTTCCACTTTGAGAATAGAAGGATAGATGAGGAAGGGCCGAAGACCAGCGGCGTTAAACTTTTTAATCACCGAGCGAATCCTCTTCGCTTGGCAGCAGTAGGGGGACTATAGTCCGAAAAAAAGTAGAGAATGGCCTGACCATGCTTAATCGGGTGAGCTTTGCGCGCTCCTCTCAGAATAGCTTGTCTGTCCGAATATCTTAGCAAACGAAAAATAGCGGTCTTGCGCCGGCTTTTTGGGTGCTGCCATTGGGCTTGCCGCCGTATATGCGATGGCAACGATCAATCTCGACAAGGCGGCCGGCCAAGGACGGTATCCACTTGGGAAGATTAGCCTGCAGATAGCCCATAGGATCGGAACCCTCAACTGATTCAGGTAAGATTGATTAGCGGAGATTATTTCTTCGGTTTCTGTCCTGAATTTCAATCAGACTATTTTGCAAAGTGACAGTCTATTGACAGATCATTAAGGTCATGTTTGTTCGACCGAACTGCCGCTGGGACAGAATCCACAGTGGCTTGGGTTCTCTGAGCTTGCACTCCGAAAGCCCTAGCGTGCTGTTCCAAATCCATGAGAACAGATTAAGCTTTTTTCATCGACCGTTGTTGTTCCCTTGAGTGCCTCAATAGCAAGGGCTGGAAAAATCTCGCCTTTCTTGTAATAAATCATTGTAGCTTGGGTAAAAGAAGAAAAAGAAAAAAGTGAAAGCTGTGGCATGAGAACAGATTCCAAAGTTTCCTTTTAAAGCCTGGCATTTAAGCATAGCATGAGAATAAGCATCAAAACCCTTCTTGTTGTTGTTCCTAATGAGTGCCTGGCTGATTCACGATCAAAATGGCCGCATTGTTCAAGGTCCTCTATGATGGAAATCAGATGCGTTTTATGAAAATTCTCTGGATTTTTCTTCTATATAGGCGACATTTCCAGTTCTCGATCTAATTTGTAACTCATTTTTTAGTAAGGTAGCTATGATGTCAGATCATTGCATAACCCTTTTGGGTAAAGAAGAAAAAAGAAAAAGTGAAAGTATTATGAGTTTTAAGTAATTTTTGGGGTGAATCTTGATAAGCGAGATCAGATGGCGAAACTTCACGTCCGCATTAATATTAATGTTGAGGCGTCCTAACTTGCTAATGACTCTCGTATTTGTCCTTTTGATGGGAATATGAGATCAGATGGCATTTAAGCATAACCCTTCAGGAGAATATGAGATCAGATGGCATTTAAATAACCCTTCTTATATATAGGCAAATACAGAAATGTTAATGTTTGAATGCTAATGCTAACTTGCTAATGCTAGCGATCAAATGCTAGTGCTAATATCTGCTCATTGTTAAACTGTAAGTGTCCTCTATGATGAGAATAGGACATCAGATGACATTTAAGCATAACCCTTTATGAAAATATGAGATCAGATGGCATTTTAATTAACCCTCTTGTATATAGGCTAACAGAGTAATGTTAATGATTGAATGCTAATGCTAACTTGCTAATGCTAGCGATCTAATGCTAGTGGTAATATCTGCTCATTGTTATACTGTAAGTGTCCTCTATGATGAGAATAAGACATCAGATGACATTTAAGCATAACCCTTGATGAGAATATGAGATCAGATAGCATTTATGCTTATCCATTCTTGTATATAGGCAAATACAGTAATGTTAATGTTTGAATGCTAATACTAACTTGCTAAAGCTAGCGATCTAATGCTAGTGCTAATATCTTGTGATTGTTATACTGTATGTGTACTCTTTGATAAGAATATGAGATCAGATGGCAATAAAAAGCTTAACCCTTCTTATATATAGGCAAATACAGTAATGTTAATGTTTGAATGCTAATTCTAACTTGCTAATGCTAGCGATCTAATGCTAGTGCTAATATCTGGTCATTGTCATACTGTAAGTGTTCTCTATGATGGGAATATGAGATCAGATGGCATTTAATTAACCCTTCTTGTATATATAGGCAAATACAGTAATGTTAATGTTTGAATGCTAAAGGCTAACTTGCTAATGCTAGCGATCTAATGCTAGTGCTAATATCTGCTCTTTGTTATACTGTAAGTGTCCTCTATGATGAGAATAAGACATCAGATGACATTTAAGCATAACCCTTTATGAGAATATGAGATCATATAGCATTTATGTTTATCCAATCTTGTATATAAGCAAATACAGTAATGTTAATGTTTGAATGCTAATGCTAACTTGCTTATGCTAGCGATCTAATGCTAGTGCTAATATCTGGTCATTGTCATACTGTATTTGTCCTTTTTTGATGGGAATATGAGATCAGATGGCATTTAAGCATAACCCTTCATGAGAATATGAGATCAGATGGCATTTAAATAACCCTTCTTGTATATAGACAAATACAGTAATGTTAATGTTTGAATGCTTAGGCTAACTTGCTAATGCTAGCGATCAAATGCTAATGCTAATATCTGCTCATTGTTTTAACTGTAAGTGTCCTCTATGATGAGAATAGGACATCAGATGACATTTAAGCATAACCCTTTATGAAAATATGAGATCAGATGGCATTTAATTAACCCCTCTTGTATATAGGCTAACAGAGTAATGTTAATGATTGAATGCTATTGCTAACATGCTAATGCTAGCGATCTAATGCTAGTGCTAATATCTGCTCATTGTTATACTGTAAGTGTCCTCTATGATGAGAATAAGACATCAGATGACGTTTAAGCATAACCCTTGATGAGAATATGTGATCAGATAGCATTTATGCTTATCCATTCTTGTATATAGGCAAATACAGTAATGTTAATGTTTGAATGCTAATACTAACTTGCTAAAGCTAGCGATCTAATGCTAGTGCTAATATCATGTGATTGTTATACTGTATGTGTACTCTATGATAAGAATATGAGATCAGATGGCAATAAAGCTTAACCCTTCTTGTATATAGGCAAATACAGTAATGTTAATGTTTGAATGCTAATTCTAACTTGCTAATGCTAGCGATCTAATGCTAGTGCTAATATCTGGTCATTGTCATACTGTAAGTGTTCTCTATGATGGGAATATGAGATCAGATGGCATTTAATTAACCCTTCTTGTATATAGGCAAATACAGTAATGTTAATGTTTGAATGCTAAAAGGCTAACTTGCTAATGCTAGCGATCTAATGCTAGTGCTAATATCTGCTCATTGTTATACTGTAAGTGTCCTCTATGATGAGAATAAGACATCAGATGACATTTAAGCATAACCCTTTATGAGAATATGAGATCATATAGCATTTATGCTTATCCAATCTTGTATATAGGCAAATACAGTAATGTTAATGTTTGAATGCTAATGCTAACTTGCTTATGCTAGCGATCTAATGCTAGTGCTAATATCTGGTCATTGTCATACTGTATTTGTCCTTTTTTGTGATCAACATTTTATTGGTTTTCAAAGAAGAAAAAAAAAGGGGGAGGGAGGAGGCAAACGGTTACAAATAAAATATCGTTCTGAACATCTACATGCTTACTATCCCATTCCAGGGTATATTAAAAGCAGTGAGGCATCATACATATACAGATACATACATAACGCATACAAAATTAACTCCAAATAGTAAAAATATACATGTGGCTGTATTCAAAAGGGAAAGATAAATGAATTATTTAAAAAAAAAAAAAAAAACCCCAGCAAAACAATTCATCCTACAGGAGACTGTCGAAGATCATGAATCTTACACAAAAGAGATTCCCACATTCTCAAAGTAGGCAATTTAGCCTTATTAAATCTGGCAGTACTGTATTCCATATTCACAATGTCATCCAAATAGCTTATCCAGAACTTCTGAGGTAATATCTCAGGACTGATCCATAGTTGTAAAATGACTTTCTTAGAGGCCGTGAAACCTGCCATCAACATTTTCCGTTGGATCATACTATATCCAAGACCAGAGTCATCATTTAATAAACACAGGTGTGGTGTTTTTGGAACAGTAATGCTAATCAATTTAGATAATTCATTCACAACCAAGGTCCACAGATCTGCAATTTTGGGGCACTCCCAGAACATATGAATGAATATACCAGAGGAAGCATTACAGATATTACAATTGTAACTGGGAATCCTATTCATCCGAAATTTCCTATATACGGAGTTGCGTGACGCTCTGTGGATGGTTTTATAATGAATCAGCTGGTGAGCCAAATTTTTTGAAGTATGTGATAAATTGAACCAAACTGTGTCCCAATCCAGATCATGATTAAATGAGGAAAGTTCCTATCCCATAATTTTTCGATAGACAAAGCCGGAGCAGAATTATTTAAAAGAGCTTTATAAATGTAAGAGACTCTACCTCGCAGATTTTCACAAGGTTTGACCCACTCAAGCATTGGGTGGACCACTGGCGGATAGTCCCACGGCACACCGTATGCTCTGAGAGCAGAGCGTAGTTGTAGATAGACAAAATATGAGGATGCCGGCAAATTGAATAAATTTTGAAGATTCTGAAATGAACAGAAACCATGATCATCATACATATCTCCAACTGTATTGATGCCCAGAGAGGACCACAATGGACTGTGGAACGGCTTGCCACCAATCAGAAATTTAAAATTATGCCAGAGAGGAGCTTGTGCATTAATTTTGAATGGTCCCCTATGTATTTTTCCGTCTGTTTCCAAATATTTAGGGAGTTTAGTATTATACCACCTACTTTCAGATTATGACCAGTCCGACCAAGACCAGAGAAAAGAAGATCTTGCAGTCTATGGGGCTTTACAATTGCCTCTTCAATACATCTCCAAGGTACTTTGGACTGTAAATCCAACCAGGTATACAGAGCTCTTATCTGAAATGCCCAATGGTAGAATTGGAAATTCGGTAAGGAAAAGACCACCGAGTGATTTGGTTCGCTGTAAGGTAGCTAGCTTTATTCTTGGACGCTTACCATTCCAAATAAATTTAGATATCAATGAGTGAATGTCCTTACAGTAATTGAGCGGGGGTGATAAAGGAATCATGAAAAATAAGAAGTTAATTCGGGGTAGGATATTCATTTTCACAATATTGACTCTGGCTTGAAGAGATAATTGTAATACATTCCATCTTTGAATATCAGAACGTATATTTTGTAAAACCTTGACAAAATTTTCTTTCACAATCCTTGTATTCGTTGCAAGTATATGGATACCTAGATAGGTGAAAGAATCTTTAATAGGGACTGATGAGGGAATATTACTAGATTGTGCAGGACTGTTGAGTGGCATCAAAATAGATTTATTCCAATTAATTTTATAACCTGATAAATGGCCAAATTTGTCAAATAGCTTTAAAACATGGGGAACTGAAGATTCTATTTTCGATAAATACAAAAGTATATCATCAGCAAATAAAGATATATGATGATCCTTCCCATACAATGTCACAGGATATATGGATTCATTTTGTCTGATCATTTGTGCTAAAGGTTCAAGGCATAAGCAGAAAAGAATAGGGGAAAGAGGACACCCTTGACAAGTGCCTCTCTCTAATTTAAAAGGGGATGAGATCTTAGCGCCGGTCATTACGCATGCAGTAGGTGAACTGTATAAAGTCTTGATCATAGCTATAAATTTGAGGCTAAAACCGAAATTTGCAAGAACAGCCCACATGTATTCCCACTCAAGCCTATCAAAGGCTTTCATTGCATCGAGCAAAAAAGCAATAGGGTCAGGGGAAGTCCCTGCAAAGTTTAGAATGTGTAAAAGTCTCGTGATATTATCTGATGCTGTGCGCCCTCTAATAAAACCGGTCTGGTCATAGTTTATTAACTTGCCTACATACCTCTCCACTCTGTGCTGCAAGCACCTTGGCGAAAAAGTTTTACATCACAACAAATTAAGGATATAGGTCTGAAGCTATCACATTCCAGAGGGTCCTTTCCTTTCTTTAATAACAGAGAAATAAGTGCACTATTTTGATCTCTATGAAAAGAACCATTCTCAAGTCCGTAATTCAGTGATTTAAAGAGAAGCGGTCCAACTTTGTCCCAAACCAAAAGTAGCAGTTCTGGTGGTAGGCCATCTAGTCCCGGGATTTGCCTTTGTTTAGAGATCTGAGTGCATCGCTCAGTTCCTCCAATGTAAGGGTGATTCAATTGTTCAGCTTCATCAGGAGTGAGTTTTGGTAGATCAAGTTTATCAAAAAAAAGCTCTACCTCATGAAAGTGATCCCAACTAACTTCTGAAGTATACAAATCAGAATAATACATCTTGAAAATCTCATTAACAATGGAAGGATCAGAACTGACCAAACCTTTTGAGTCTCTAATGGCGTATATATTGGCTTTTTGGATTCATTTTCTCTCAACTTTAAAGCAAGCAGGCGGCCTGGACGCTCTCCTTCGGCATAGTATTTTTTGCCTGGTACGATGCAATATAAACTCAGCCTTGGAGAGACTTAATCTTTTATACTCAGATCGCAAGTCTGAAAGTAAATTGGCTCTAAATTCAGTTGGATTTTGTCTTTGTTCTGAGTCCAAGAGTCCAATTTTTAATTCAAGTTCTTCAAATCTTTTTTTTCCTTGTGTTATTCAAGTGAGATGAGAAAGAGATGCAAAAAGCCCCTTATAAAACATTTGGTGGTTTCCCATAGAATCTGTGGATTATTACAATGGCTCTTATTTATCTCAATAAATTCTGCCAGTTTTCATGCAGTTGTGAAACAAATCCATTATCCAACAATAAAGAATTATTAAAACGCCATCTAATAGCCTTTTTTTAGGCAGATGTTGAAGGTGTATCGAGCACAGGACAGGAGCGTGATCCGATAATAGAATTGGCAGAATATTACACTGAGCTAAATAGACCAGAGATTGACTTAAAAAAAATGAAATCAATTCGAGAAAATGATCTGTGTCGATTAGAAAAGAAAGTGTAGTTTCTGCTACTCGTTATTGAATCGCCAGATATCAATAAGATTTAGGTCCGAGATAAAGTTTTTGAGAGCCAAACAGGGTTGTACATCCGTGATAGGGAAGTCCGATCTATATCATTGATAGCACAATTAAAATCACCCCCAATCAGAAGATTAGGTTCTGGCATCCCTAGTAATTTGTCACGAATCACAGGTAGGAAGTTAGGATCATAGTTATTGGGAGCATAAACCGAAGCTAATACTAACTTGACCTGGTAAATAGTAACGTCGGCTAAAGTAAAACGGCCCTGATCATCACTAAAAGTGTGATGGACAATTATTGGGAGGTTCCTTTTCGCCAAAATCAGTACACCCTTCGTTTTGTTAGGAGCGCAAGAATATGTAATAATTTTATATCGCCTATTTTGAAAGCGAGGAACATCAGAATTTTTGAATGTGTCTCTTGTATAATGGCCAGAGATACATTTTTATGTGAAGAAATTCCAGGCATCGTGTTCTTTAATTGGTGAATTTAACCCATTTACATTCACGAAATTACGGAGAGATCACCCATCATACAATAAACTAAGTGTGCCATACAAGAGACGTACCTAAAAAAGGTTCGGTCCCTGCTCTTAATCGTGGTAAAGTAAACTGTATATGGAACATTCATATTATCCTTCGCTGCCCGTATACCCTTTATATAAGTTATCAACCAAAAATAAAGCCGTTTGCCAAGGTAAGAAAATAGGGAGAGGAATTGGAAAACTATATACAAATAGTTGCAAGCCGCGAGGACGAAATTTACTCCTACAGGCTTTCTTGAAACAAAAACCGTGTAGGTCCGTGGCATTATCAACAGCAACGCAAGCCAGACCATACGATTCGCTACAAGACACCCCATAATGCAAGTATGAAAGCAAATCCAACTAAACGATTACCCAATTCTTTTTTCAACCTAACAATATGCAAATAAAGCTCCGTCATCAACCCAAAAGCGTTCTCCTCGTCACCAACCCAGGTAAATTTAACCCAACGCTAATAAAATCATATGACTCAAAGCTACCAGTAACAGAAATCCACCCGATACAATACAAAATTGCTATAGCCACAGCTTCTCCATAATGATCCGTCATAACAGGGTTAGTATATGCATTCACAGGCTACACGTCCATGAGTGGCACAGGTGCAGAGGGCACGATCACCTCGGGACCCTGGGTCCCAGCAGAAGAGGAGTGGGCCACAGATGACAGTCCTTCCGACAAACCCATGTCCAGGGACCTTAAAGAAGGCCTCTGCGTCGTCCGGGAATCGAAAGTCAGTTGAGAACCTCGGTGTTCCACTTTGAGAATAGAAGGATAGATGAGGAAGGGCGAAGACCAGCGGCGTTAAACTTTTTAATCACCGGGCGAATCCTCTTCGTTTGGCAGCAGTAGGGGACTATAGTCCGGAAAAAAGTAGAGAATGGCCTGACCATGCTTAATCGGGTGAGCTTTGCGCGCTCCTCTCAGAATAGCTTGTCTGTCCGAATATCTTAGCAAACGAAAAATAACGGTGCGCGGCTTTTGGGTGCTGCCATTGGGCTTGCCATCGTATATGCGATGGCAACGATCAATCTCGACAAGGCGGCCGGCCAAGGACGGTATCCACTTGGGAAGATTAGCCTGCAGATAGCCCACAGGATCGGAACCCTCAACTGATTCAGGTAGATTGATTAGCCGGAGATTATTTCTTCGGCTTCTGTCCTGAATTTCAATCAGACTATTTTGCAAAGTGGACAGTCTATTGGACAGATCATTAAGGTCATGTTTGTTCGACCGAACTGCCGCTTGGACAGAATCCACAGTGGCTTGGGTTCTCTGAGCTTGCCTAGCGTGCTGTTCCAAATCCATCGTTAATTTCCGAGTAGCCTCAATAGCAGACGAAATCTCGCCTTTCAATAAATCAAGCTGTGGCATGAGAACAGATTCCAAAGTTTCTTTTAAAGCCTGGGCAACCGAAGCATCAAAAATTCGTTGTTGTTCCTTGAGTGCCTGGCTGATTCCACTTAAAATGGCCGCATCAAGGTCGTCTCTGGAAATCGCGTTGTTTTCTCTGGATTTTTTCTTCGCTGGCGACATTTCCAGTTCTCGCTTGTAACTACTTTTAGTTGGTAGCGGTAGTCATTGTAGCTTGGGTAAAAGAAGAAAAAAAAAAAAAGTGAAAGTATTATGAGTTTTAAGTAATTTTGGGGTGAATCTTGAGCGAGCTTCGAAACTTCACGTCCGCATTGCTGTTGAGACGTCACGTGACTCGTATTTGTCCTTTTGATGGGAATATGAGATCAGATGGCATTTAAGCATAACCCTTCATGAGAATATGAGATCAGATGGAATTTAAATAACCCTTCTTGTATATAGGTAAATACAGTAATGTTAATGTTTGAATCCTAAGGCTAACTTGCTAATGCTAGCGATCAAATGCTAGTGCTAATATCTGCTCATTGTTAAACTGTAAGTGTCCTCTATGATGAGAATAGGACATCAGATGACATTTAAGCATAACCCTTTATGAAAATATGAGATCAGATGGCATTTAATTAACCCCTCTTGTATATAGGCTAACAGAGTAATGTTAATGATCGAATGCTATTGCTAACTTGCTAATGCTAGCGATCTAATGCTAGTGCTAATATCTGCTCATTGTTATACTGTAAGTGTCCTCTATGATGAGAATAAGACATCAGATGACATTTAAGCATAACCCTTGATGAGAATATGAGATCAGATAGCATTTATGCTTATCCATTCTTGTATATAGGCAAATACAGTAATGTTAATGTTTGAATGCTAATACTAACTTGCTAAAGCTAGCGATCTAATGCTAGTGCTAATATCTTGTGATTGTTATACTGTATGTGTACTCTTTGATAAGAATATGAGATCAGATGGCAATAAAGCTTAACCCTTCTTATATATAGGCAAATACAGTAATGTTAATGTTTGAATGCTAATTCTAACTTGCTAATGCTAGATCTAATGCTAGTGCTAATATCTGGTCATTGTCATACTGTAAGTGTTCTCTATGATGGGAATATGAGATCAGATGGCATTTAATTAACCCTTCTTGTATATAGGCAAATACAGTAATGTTAATGTTTGAATGCTAATGCTAACTTGCTAATGCTAGCGATCTAATGCTAGTGCTAATATCTGCTCTTTGTTATACTGTAAGTGTCCTCTATGATGAGAATAAGACATCAGATGACATTTAAGCATAACCCTTTATGAGAATATGAGATCATATAGCATTTATGCTTATCCAATCTTGTATATAGGCAAATACAGTAATGTTAATGTTTGAATGCTAATGCTAACTTGCTTATGCTAGCGATCTAATGCTAGTGCTAATATCTGGTCATTGTCATACTGTATTTGTCCTTTTTGATGGGAATATGAGATCAGATGGCATTTAAGCATAACCCTTCATGAGAATATGAGATCAGATGGCATTTAAATAACCCTTCTTGTATATAGACAAATACAGTAATGTTAATGTTTGAATGCTTAGGCTAACTTGCTAATGCTAGCGATCAAATGCTAATGCTAATATCTGCTCATTGTTTAACTGTAAGTGTCCTCTATGATGAGAATAGGACATCAGATGACATTTAAGCATAACCCTTTATGAAAATATGAGATCAGATGGCATTTAATTAACCCCTCTTGTATATAGGCTAACAGAGTAATGTTAATGATTGAATGCTATTGCTAACATGCTAATGCTAGCGATCTAATGCTAGTGCTAATATCTGCTCATTGTTATACTGTAAGTGTCCTCTATGATGAGAATAAGACATCAGATGACGTTTAAGCATAACCCTTGATGAGAATATGAGATCAGATAGCATTTATGCTTATCCATTCTTGTATATAGGCAAATACAGTAATGTTAATGTTTGAATGCTAATACTAACTTGCTAAAGCTAGCGATCTAATGCTAGTGCTAATATCATGTGATTGTTATACTGTATGTGTCCTTTCTATGATAAGAATATGAGATCAGATGGCAATAAAAGCATTTAACCCTTCTTGTATATAGGCAAATACAGTAATGTTAATGTTTGAATGCTAATTCTAACTTGCTAATGCTATTGATCTAATGCTAGTGCTAATATCTGGTCATTGTCATACTGTAAGTGTTCTCTATGATGGGAATATGAGATCAGATGGCATTTAATTAACCCTTCTTGTATATAGGCAAATACAGTAATGTTAATGTTTGAATGCTAAGGCTAACTTGCTAATGCTAGCGATCTAATGCTAGTGCTAATATCTGCTCATTGTTATACTGTAAGTGTCCTCTATGATGAGAATAAGACATCAGATGACGTTTAAGCATAACCCTTGATGAGAATATGAGATCAGATAGCATTTATGCTTATCCATTCTTGTATATAGGCAAATACAGTAATGTTAATGTTTGAATGCTAATACTAACTTGCTAAAGCTAGCGATCTAATGCTAGTGCTAATATCATGTGATTGTTATACTGTATGTGTACTCTATGATAAGAATATGAGATCAGATGGCAATAAAGCTTAACCCTTCTTGTATATAGGCAAATACAGTAATGTTAATGTTTGAATGCTAATTCTAACTTGCTAATGCTAGCGATCTAATGCTAGTGCTAATATCTGGTCATTGTCATACTGTAAGTGTTCTCTATGATGGGAATATGAGATCAGATGGCATTTAATTAACCCTTCTTGTATATAGGCAAATACAGTAATGTTAATGTTTGAATGCTAAGGCTAACTTGCTAATGCTAGCGATCTAATGCTAGTGCTAATATCTGCTCATTGTTATACTGTAAGTGTCCTCTATGATGAGAATAAGACATCAGATGACATTTAAGCATAACCCTTTATGAGAATATGAGATCATATAGCATTTATGCTTATCCAATCTTGTATATAGGCAAATACAGTAATGTTAATGTTTGAATGCTAATGCTAACTTGCTTATGCTAGCGATCTAATGCTAGTGCTAATATCTGGTCATTGTCATACTGTATTTGTCCTTTTTTTTGTGATCAACATTTTATTGGTTTTCAAAGAAGAGAAAAAAAAAAGGGGGGGAGGGGAGGAGGTGGCAAACGGTTACAAATAAAATATCGTTCTGAACATCTACATGCTTACTATCCCATTCCAGGGTATATTAAAGCAGCGAGGCATCATACATATACAGATACATACATAACGCATACAAAATTAACTCCAAATAGTAAAAATATACATGTGGCTGTATTCAAAAGGGAAAGATAAATGAATTAAAAAAAAAAAAAAAAAAAAAACCCCAGCAAAACAATTCATCCTACAGGAGACTGTCGAAGATCATGAATCTTACACAAAAGAGATTCCCACATTCTCAAAGTAGGCAATTTAGCCTTATTAAATCTGGCAGTACTGTATTCCATATTCACAATGTCATCCAAATAGCTTATCCAGAACTTCTGAGGTAATATCTCAGGACTGATCCATAGTTGTAAAATGACTTTCTTAGAGGCCGTGAAACCTGCCATCAACATTTTCCGTTGGATCATACTATATCCAAGACCAGAGTCATCATTTAATAAACACAGGTGTGGTGTTTTGGAACAGTAATGCTAATCAATTTAGATAATTCATTCACAACCAAGGTCCACAGATCTGCAATTTTGGGGCACTCCCAGAACATATGAATGAATATACCAGAGGAAGCATTACAGATATTACAATTGTAACTGGGAATCCTATTCATCCGAAATTTCCTATACGGAGTTGCGTACGCTCTGTGGATGGTTTTATAATGAATCAGCTGGTGAGCCAAATTTTTGGAAGTATGTGATAAATTGAACCAAACTGTGTCCCAATCCAGATCATGATTAAATGAGGAAAGTTCCCTATCCCATAATTTTTTCGATAGACAAAGCCGAGCAGAATTATTTAAAAGAGCTTTATAAATGTAAGAGACTCTACCTCGCAGATTTTCACAAGGTTTGACCCACTCAAGCATTGGGTGGACCACTGGCGGATAGTCCCACGGTGACACCGTATGCTCTGAGAGCAGAGCGTAGTTTGTAGATAGACAAAATATGAGGATGCCGGCAAATTGAATAAATTTTGAAGATTCTGAAATGAACAGAAACCATGATCATCATACATATCTCCAACTGTATTGATGCCCAGAGAGGACCACAATGGACTGTGGAACGGCTTGCCACCAATCAGAAATTTAAAATTATGCCAGAGAGGAGCTTGTGCATTAATTTTGAATGGTCCACCTATGTATTTTTCCGTCTGTTTCCAAATATTTAGGGAGTTTAGTATTATACCACCTACTTTCAGATTATGACCAGTCCGACCAAGACCAGAGAAAAGAAGATCTTGCAGTCTATGGGGCTTTACAATTGCCTCTTCAATACATCTCCAAGGTACTTTGGACTGTAAATCCAACCAGGTATACAGAGCTCTTATCTGAAATGCCCAATGGTAGAATTGGAAATTCGGTAAGGAAAGACCACCGAGTGATTTGGTTCGCTGTAAGGTAGCTAGCTTTATTCTTGGACGCTTACCATTCCAAATAAATTTAGATATCAATGAGTGAATGTCCTTACAGTAATTGAGCGGGGTGATAAAGGAATCATGAAAATAAGAAGTTAATTCGGGGTAGGATATTCATTTTCACAATATTGACTCTGGCTTGAAGAGATAATTGTAATACATTCCATCTTTGAATATCAGAACGTATATTTTGTAAAACCTTGACAAAATTTTCTTTCACAATCCTTGTATTCGTTGCAAGTATATGGATACCTAGATAGGTGAAAGAATCTTTAATAGGGACTGATGAGGGAATATTACTAGATTGTGCAGGACTGTTGAGTGGCATCAAAATAGATTTATTCCAATTAATTTTATAACCTGATAAATGGCCAAATTTGTCAAATAGCTTTAAAACATGGGGAACTGAAGATTCTATTTTCGATAAATACAAAAGTATATCATCAGCAAATAAAGATATATGATGATCCTTCCCATACAATGTCACAGGATATATGGATTCATTTTGTCTGATCATTTGTGCTAAAGGTTCAAGGCATAAGCAGAAAAGAATAGGGGAAAGAGGACACCCTTGACAAGTGCCTCTCTCTAATTTAAAAGGGGATGAGATCTTAGCGCCGGTCATTACGCATGCAGTAGGTGAACTGTATAAAGTCTTGATCATAGCTATAAATTTGAGGCTAAAACCGAAATTTGCAAGAACAGCCCACATGTATTCCCACTCAAGCCTATCAAAGGCTTTCATTGCATCGAGAGCAAAAAAGCAATAGGGTCAGGGAAGTCCTGCAAAGTTTAGAATGTGTAAAAGTTCATGATATTATCTGATGCTGTGCGCCCTCTAATAAAACCGGTCTGGTCATAGTTTATTAACTTGCCTACATACCTCTCCACTCTGTGCGCAAGCACCTTGGCGAAAAGTTTTACATCACAACAAATTAAGGATATAGGTCTGAAGCTATCACATTCCAGAGGGTCCTTTCCTTTCTTTAATAACAGAGAAATAAGTGCACTATTTTGATCTCTATGAAAAGAACCATTCTCAAGTCCGTAATTCAGTGATTTAAAGAGAAGCGGTCCAACTTTGTCCCAAACCAAAAGTAGCAGTTCTGGTGGTAGGCCATCTAGTCCCGGGGATTTGCCTTTGTTTAGAGATCTGAGTGCATCGCTCAGTTCCTCCAATGTAAGGGGTGATTCCAATTGTTCAGCTTCATCAGGAGTGAGTTTTGGTAGATCAAGTTTATCAAAAAAAGCTCTACCTCGCGAGTGATCCCAACTAACTTCTGAAGTATACAAATCAGAATAATACATCTTGAAAATCTCATTAACAATGGAAGGATCAGAACTGACCAAACCTTTTGAGTCTCTAATGGCGTATATATTGGCTTTGGATTCATTTTCTCTCAACTTTAAAGCAAGCAGACGGCCTGGACGCTCTCCTTCGGCATAGTATTTTTGCCTGGTACGATGCAATATAAACTCAGCCTTGGAGAGACTTAATCTTTTATACTCAGATCGCAAGTCTGAAAGTAAATTGGCTCTAAATTCAGTTGGATTTTGTCTTTGTTCTGAGTCCAAGAGTCCAATTTTTAATTCAAGTTCTTCAAATCTTTTTTTCCTTGTGTTATTCAAGTGAGATGAGAAAGAGATGCAAAAGCCCCTTATAAAACATTTGGTGGTTTCCCATAGAATCTGTGGATTATTACAATGGCTCTTATTTATCTCAATAAATTCTGCCAGTTTTTCATGCAGTTGTGAAACAAATCCATTATCCAACAATAAAGAATTATTAAAACGCCATCTAATAGCCTTTTTAGGCAGATGTTGAAGGTGTATCGAGCACAGGACAGGAGCGTGATCCGATAATAGAATTGGCAGAATATTACACTGAGCTAAATAGACCAGAGATTGACTTAAAAAATGAAATCAATTCGAGAAAATGATCTGTGTCGATTAGAAAAGAAAGTGTAGTTTCTGCTACTCTCGTTATTGAATCGCCAGATATCAATAAGATTTAGGTCCGAGATAAAGTTTTTGAGAGCCAAACAGGGTTGTACATCCGTGATAGGGGAAGTCCGATCTATATCATTGATAGCACAATTAAAATCACCCCCAATCAGAAGATTAGGTTCTGGCATCCCTAGTAATTTGTCACGAATCACAGGTAGGAAGTTAGGATCATAGTTATTGGGAGCATAAACCGAAGCTAATACTAACTTGACCTGGTAAATAGTAACGTCGGCTAAAGTAAAACGGCCCTGATCATCACTAAAAGTGTGATGGACAATTATTGGGAGGTTCCTTTTCGCCAAAATCAGTACACCCTTCGTTTTGTTAGGAGCGCAAGAATATGTAATAATTTTATATCGCCTATTTTGAAAGCGAGGAACATCAGAATTTTTTAAATGTGTCTCTTGTATAATGGCCAGAGATACATTTTTGCGGTGAAGAAATTCCAGGCATCGTGTTCTTTTAATTGGTGAATTTAACCCATTTACATTCCACGAAATTACGGAGAGATCACCCATCATACAATAAACTAAGTGTGCCATACAAGAGAGACGTACCTAAAAAGGTTCGGTCCCTGCTCTTAATCGTGGTAAAGTAAACTGTATATGGAACATTCATATTATCCTTCGCTGCCCGTATACCCTTTATATAAGTTATCAACCAAAAATAAAGCCGTTTGCCAAGGTAAGAAAATAGGGAGAGGAATTGGAAAACTATATACAAATAGTTGCAAGTCATGAGGACGAAATTTACTCCTACAGGCTTTGCGAAACAAAAACCGGTGTAGGTCCGTGGCATTATCAACAGCAACGCAAGCCAGACCATACGATTCGCTACAAGACACCCCATAATGCAAGTATGAAAGCAAATCCAACTAAACGATTACCCAATTCTTTTTTCAACCTAACAATATGCAAATAAAGCTCCGTCATCAACCCAAAAGCGTTCTCCTCGTCACCAACCCAGGTAAATTTAACCCAACGCTAATAAAATCATATGACTCAAAGCTACCAGTAACAGAAATCCACCCGATACAATACAAAATTGCTATAGCCACAGCTTCTCCATAATGATCCGTCATAACAGGGTTAGTATATGCATTCACAGGCTACACGTCCATGAGTGGCACAGGTGCAGAGGGCACGATCACCTCGGGACCCTGGGTCCCAGCAGAAGAGGAGTGGGCCACAGATGACAGTCCTTCCGACAAACCCATGTCCAGGGACCGCAAGAAGGCCTCTGCGTCGTCCGGGGAATCGAAAGTCAGTTGAGAACCTCGGTGTTCCACTTTGAGAATAGAAGGATAGATGAGGAAGGGCCGAAGACCAGCGGCGTTAAACTTTTTAATCACCGGAGCGAATCCTCTTCGTTTGGCAGCAGTAGGGGGACTATAGTCCGGAAAAAAGTAGAGAATGGCCTGACCATGCTTAATCGGGTGAGCTTTGCGCGCTCCTCTCAGAATAGCTTGTCTGTCCGAATATCTTAGCAAACGAAAAATAACGGTGCGCGGCTTTTGGGTGCTGCCATTGGGCTTGCCATCGTATATGCGATGGCAACGATCAATCTCGACAAGGCGGCCGGCCAAGGACGGTATCCACTTGGGAAGATTAGCCTGCAGATAGCCCATAGGATCGGAACCCTCAACTGATTCAGGTAGATTGATTAGCCGGAGATTATTTCTTCGGCTTCTGTCCTGAATTTCAATCAGACTATTTTGCAAAGTGGACAGTCTATTGGACAGATCATTAAGGTCATGTTTGTTCGACCGAACTGCCGCTTGGACAGAATCCACAGTGGCTTGGGTTCTCTGAGCTTGCCTAGCGTGCTGTTCCAAATCCATCGTTAATTTCCGAGTAGCCTCAATAGCAGACGAAATCTCGCCTTTCAATAAATCAAGCTGTGGCATGAGAACAGATTCCAAAGTTTCTTTTAAAGCCTGGGCAACCGAAGCATCAAAAATTCGTTGTTGTTCCTTGAGTGCCTGGCTGATTCCACTTAAAATGGCCGCATCAAGGTCGTCTCTGG
The DNA here is from genome assembly GCA_029692085.1 of Gymnothorax javanicus. NCBI lineage: Eukaryota > Metazoa > Chordata > Actinopteri > Anguilliformes > Muraenidae > Gymnothorax > Gymnothorax javanicus. Next base: position 51,692,399 of record CM056197.1, read on the forward strand.
AAATCGCATTGTTTTCTCTGGATTTTTTCTTCGCTGGCGACATTTCCAGTTCTCGCTTGTAACTACTTTTAGTTGGCGCGGTAGTCATTGTAGCTTGGGTAAAAGAAGAAAAAAGAAAAAGTGAAAGTATTATGAGTTTTAAGTAATTTTGGGGTGAATCATGAGCGAGCTCGAAACTTCACGTCCGCATTGCTGTTGAGACGTCACGTGACTCTCGTATTTGTCCTTTTTGATGGGAATATGAGATCAGATGGCATTTAAGCATAACCCTTCATGAGAATATGAGATCAGATGGAATTTAAATAACCCTTCTTGTATATAGGTAAATACAGTAATGTTAATGTTTGAATCCTAAGGCTAACTTGCTAATGCTAGCGATCAAATGCTAGTGCTAATATCTGCTCATTGTTAAACTGTAAGTGTCCTCTATGATGAGAATAGGACATCAGATGACATTTAAGCATAACCCTTTATGAAAATATGAGATCAGATGGCATTTAATTAACCCCTCTTGTATATAGGCTAACAGAGTAATGTTAATGATCGAATGCTATTGCTAACTTGCTAATGCTAGCGATCTAATGCTAGTGCTAATATCTGCTCATTGTTATACTGTAAGTGTCCTCTATGATGAGAATAAGACATCAGATGACATTTAAGCATAACCCTTGATGAGAATATGAGATCAGATAGCATTTATGCTTATCCATTCTTGTATATAGGCAAATACAGTAATGTTAATGTTTGAATGCTAATACTAACTTGCTAAAGCTAGCAATCTAATGCTAGTGCTAATATCTTGTGATTGTTATACTGTACGTGTACACTATGATCAGAATATGAGATCAGATGGCAATAAAGCTTAACCCTTCTTGTATATAGGCAAATACAGTAATATTAATGTTTGAATGCTAAATCTAACTTGCTAATGCTAGCGATCTAATGCTAGTGCTAATATCTGGTCATTGTCATACTGTATTTGTCCTTTTTGATGGGAATATGAGATCAGATGGCATTTAAGCATAACCCTTCAGGAGAATATGAGATCAGATGGCATTTAAATAACCCTTCTTATATATAGGCAAATACAGAAATGTTAATGTTTGAATGCTAAGGCTAACTTGCTAATGCTAGCGATCAAATGCTAGTGCTAATATCTGCTCATTGTTAAACTGTAAGTGTCCTCTATGATGAGAATAGGACATCAGATGACATTTAAGCATAACCCTTTATGAAAATATGAGATCAGATGGCATTTAATTAACCCCTCTTGTATATAGGCTAACAGAGTAATGTTAATGATTGAATGCTAATGCTAACTTGCTAATGCTAGCGATCTAATGCTAGTGGTAATATCTGCTCATTGTTATACTGTAAGTGTCCTCTATGATGAGAATAAGACATCAGATGACATTTAAGCATAACCCTTGATGAGAATATGAGATCAGATAGCATTTATGCTTATCCATTCGTGTATATAGGCAAATACAGTAATGTTAATGTTTGAATGCTAATACTAACTTGCTAAAGCTAGCGATCTAATGCTAGTGCTAATATCTTGTGATTGTTATACTGTATGTGTACTCTTTGATAAGAATATGAGATCAGATGGCAATAAAGCTTAACCCTTCTTGTATATAGGCAAATACAGTAATGTTAATGTTTGAATGCTAATTCTAACTTGCTAATGCTAGCGATCTAATGCTAGTGCTAATATCTGGTCATTGTCATACTGTAAGTGTTCTCTATGATGGGAATATGAGATCAGATGGCATTTAATTAACCCTTCTTGTATATAGGCAAATACAGTAATGTTAATGTTTGAATGCTTAGGCTAACTTGCTAATGCTAGCGATCTAATGCTAGTGCTAATATCTGCTCTTTGTTATACTGTAAGTGTCCTCTATGATGAGAGTAAGACATCAGATGACATTTAAGCATAACCCTTTATGAGAATATGAGATCATATAGCATTTATGCTTATCCAATCTTGTATATAGGCAAATACAGTAATGTTAATGTTTGAATGCCAATGCTAGCTTGCTTATGCTAGCGATATAATGCTAGTGCTAATATCTGGTCATTGTCATACTGTATTTGTCCTTTTTGATGGGAATATGAGATCAGATGGCATTTAAGCATAACCCTTCATGAGAATATGAGATCAGATGGCATTTAAATAACCCTTCTTGTATATAGACAAATACAGTAATGTTAATGTTTGAATGCTTAGGCTAACTTGCTAATGCTAGCGATCAAATGCTAATGCTAATATCTGCTCATTGTTAAACTGTAAGTGTCCTCTATGATGAGAATAGGACATCAGATGACATTTAAGCATAACCCTTTATGAAAATATGAGATCAGATGGCATTTAATTAACCCCTCTTGTATATAGGCTAACAGAGTAATGTTAATGATTGAATGCTATTGCTAACATGCTAATGCTAGCGATCTAATGCTAGTGCTAATATCTGCTCATTGTTATACTGTAAGTGTCCTCTATGATGAGAATAAGACATCAGATGACGTTTAAGCATAACCCTTGATGAGAATATGAGATCAGATAGCATTTATGCTTATCCATTCTTGTATTTAGGCAAATACAGTAATGTTAATGTTTGAATGCTTATACTAACTTGCTTAAGCTAGCGATCTAATACTAGTGCTAATATCTTGTTATTGTTATACTGTACGTGTACTCTATGATAAGAATATGAGATCAGATGGCAATAAAGCTTAACCCTTCTTGTATATAGGCAAATACAGTAATGTTAATGTTTGAATTCTAATTCTAACATGCTAATGCTAGCGATCTAATGCTAGTGCTAATATCTGCTCATTGTTATACTGTAAGTGTCCTCTATGATGAGAATAAAACCTCAGATGACGTTTAAGCATAACCCTTGATGAGAATATGAGATCAGATAGCATATATGCTTATCTATTCTTGTATATAGGCAAATACAGTAATGTTAATGTTTGAATGCTAAAACTAACTTGCTAAAGCTAGCGATCTAATGCTAGTGCTAATATCATGTGATTGTTATACTGTATGTGTACTCTATGATAAGAAAATGAGATCAGATGGCAATAAAGCTTAACCCTTCTTGTATATAGGCAAATACAGTAATGTTAATGTTTGAATGCTAATTCTAACTTGCTAATGCTAGCGATCTAATGCTAGTGCTAATATCTGGTCATTGTCATACTGTAAGTGTTCTCTATGATGGGAATATGAGATCAGATGGCATTTAATTAACCCTTCTTGTATATAGGCAAATACAGTAATGTTAATGTTTGAATGCTAAGGCTAACTTGCTAATGCTAGCGATCTAATGCTAGTGCTAATATCTGCTCATTGTTATACTGTAAGTGTCCTCTATGATGAGAATAAGACATCAGATGACATTTAAGCATAACCCTTTATGAGAATATGAGATCATATAGCATTTATGCTTATCCAATCTTGTATATAGGCAAATACAGTAATGTTAATGTTTGAATGCTAATGCTAACTTGCTTATGCTAGCGATCTAATGCTAGTGCTAATATCTGGTCATTGTCATACTGTATTTGTCCTTTTTGATGGGAATATGAGATCAGATGGCATTTAAGCATAACCCTTCATGAGAATATGAGATCAGATGGAATTTAAATAACCCTTCTTGTATATAGGTAAATACAGTAATGTTAATGTTTGAATCCTAAGGCTAACTTGCTAATGCTAGCGATCAAATGCTAGTGCTAATATCTTCTCATTGTTAAACTGTAAGTGTCCTTTATGATGAGAATAGGACATCAGATGACATTTAAGCATAACCCTTTATGAAAATATGAGATCAGATGGCATTTAATTAACCCCTCTTGTATATAGGCTAACAGAGTAATGTTAATGATTGAATGCTATTGCTAACTTGCTAATGCTAGCGATCTAATGCTAGTGCTAATATCTGCTCATTGTTATACTGTAAGTGTCCTCTATGATGAGAATAAGACATCAGATGACATTTAAGCATAACCCTTGATGAGAATATGAGATCAGATAGCATTTATGCTTATCCATTCCTGTATATAGGCAAATACAGTAATGTTAATGTTTGAATGCTAATACTAACTTGCTAAAGCTAGCAATCTAATGCTAGTGCTAATATCTTGTGATTGTTATACTGTACGTGTACACTATGATAAGAATATGAGATCAGATGGCAATAAAGCTTAACCCTTCTTGTATATAGGCAAATACAGTAATGTTAATGTTTGAATGCTAAATCTAACTTGCTAATGCTAGCGATCTAATGCTAGTGCTAATATCTGGTCATTGTCATACTGTATTTGTCCTTTTTGATGGGAATATGAGATCAGATGGCATTTAAGCATAACCCTTCATGAGAATATGAGATCAGATGGCATTTAAATAACCCTTCTTGTATATAGACAAATACAGTAATGTTAATGTTTGAATGCTTAGGCTAACTTGCTAATGCTAGCGATCAAATGCTAGTGCTAATATCTGCTCATTGTTAAACTGTAAGTGTCCTCTATGATGAGAATAGGACATCAGATGACATTTAAGCATAACCCTTTATGAAAATATGAGATCAGATGGCATTTAATTAACCCCTCTTGTATATAGGCTAAAAGAGTAATGTTAATGATTGAATGCTATTGCTAACATGCTAATGCTAGCGATCTAATGCTAGTGCTAATATCTGCTCATTGTTATACTGTAAGTGTCCTCTATGATGAGAATAAGACATCAGATGACGTTTAAGCATAACCCTTGATGAGAATATGAGATCAGATAGCATTTATGCTTATCCATTCTTGTATCTAGGCAAATACAGTAATGTTAATGTTTGAATGCTTATACTATCTTGCTTAAGCTAGCGATCTAATACTAGTGCTAATATCTTGTTATTGTTATACTGTACGTGTACTCTATGATAAGAATATGAGATCAGATGGCAATAAAGCTTAACCCTTCTTGTATATAGGCAAATACAGTAATGTTAATGTTTGAATGCTAATTCTAACTTGCTAATGCTAGCGATCCAGTGCTAGTGCTAATATCTGGTCATTGTCATACTGTAAGTGTTCTCTATGATGGGAATATGAGATCAGATGGCATTTAATTAACCCTTCTTGTATATAGGTAAATACAGTAATGTTAATGTTTGAATGCTAAAGCAAACTTGCTTATGCTAGCGATCTAATGTTAGTGCTAATATCTGCTCATTGTTATACTGTAAGTGTCCTCTATGATGAGAATAAGTCATCAGATGGCATTTAAGCATAACCCTTCATGTGAATATGAGATAAGATGCCATTTAAATAAGCCTTCTTGTATATAGGCAAATACAGTAATGTTAATGTTTGAATGCTAAGGCTAACTTGCTAATGCTAGCGATCAAATGCTAGTGCTAATATCTGCTCATTGTAAAACTGTAAGTGTCCTCTATGATGAGAATAAGACATCAGGTGACATTAAAGCATAACCCTTTATGAGAATATGAGATCATATAGCATTTATGCTTATCCAATCTTGTATCTAGGCAAATACAGTAATGTTAATGTTTGAATGCTAATGCTAACTTGCTTATGCTAGCGATCTAATGCTAGTGCTAATATCTGGTCATTGTCATACTGTATTTGTCCTTTATGATGGGAATATGAGATCAGATGGCATTTAAGCATAACCCTTCATGAGAATATGAGATCAGATGCCATTTACATAACCCTTCTTGTATATAGGCAAATACAGTAATGTTAATGTTTGAATGCTAAGGCTAACTTGCTAATGCTCGCCATCAAATGCTAGTGCTAATATCTACTCATTGTTAAACTGTAAGTGTCCTCTATGATGAGAATAGGACATCAGATGACATTTAAGCATAACCCTTTATGAAAATATGAGATCAGATGGCATTTAATCAACCCCTCTTGTATATAGGCTTACAGAGTATTGTTAATGATTGAATGCTAATGCTAACTTGCTAATGCTAGCGATCTAATGCTAGTGCTAATATCTGCTCATTATTATACTGTAAGTGTCCTCTATGATGAGAATAAGACATCAGATGACGTTTAAGCATAACCCTTGATGAGAATATGAGATCAGATAGCATTTATGCTTATCCATTCTTGTATATAGGCAAATACAGTAATGTTAATGTTTGAATGCTAATACTAACTTGCTAAAGCTAGCGATCTAATGCTAGTGCTAATATCTTGTGATTGTTATACTGTACGTGTACTCTATGATAAGAATATGAGATCAGATGGCAATAAAGCTTAACCCTTCTTGTATATAGGCAAATACAGTAATGTTAATGTTTGAATGCTAAGGCTAACTTGCTAATGCTCGCCATCAAATGCTAGTGCTAATATCTACTCATTGTTAAACTGTAAGTGTCCTCTATGATGAGAATAGGACATCAGATGACATTTAAGCATAACCCTTCATGAGAATATGAGATCAGATGGCATTTAATTAACCCTTCTTGTATATAGGCTAATACAGTAATGATAATGTTTGAAAGCTAATGCTAACTTGCTAATGCTAGCGATCTAATGCTAGTGCTAAAATCTGGTGATTGTTATACTGTACGTGTACTCTATGATGAGAATATGAGATCAGATGGCAATAAAGCTTAACCCTTCTTATATAAAGGAAAATACAGTAATGTTAATGTTTGAATGCTAATTCTAACTTGCTAATCCCAGCGATCTAATGCTAGTGCTAATATATGTTCATTGTCATACTGTAAGTGTTCTCTATGATGGGAATATGAGAACAGATGGCATTTAATTAAACCTTCATTTATATAGGCTAATACAGTAATGTTAATGTTTGAATGCTAAGGCTAACTTGCTAATGCTAGCGATCTAATGCTAGTGCTAATATCTGCTCATTATTATACTGTAAGTGTCCTCTATGATGAGAATAAGACATCAGATGACATTTAAGCCTAACCCTTCATGAGAATATGAGATCATATAGCATTTATGCTTATCCAATCTTGTATATTGGCAAATACAGTAATGTTAATGTTTGAATGCTAATGCTAACTTGCTTATGCTAGCGATCTAATGCTAGTGCTAATATCTGGTCATTGTCATACTTTATTTGTCCTTTATGATGGGAATATGAGATCAGATGGCATTTAAGCATAACCCTTCATGAGAATATGAGATCAGATGGTATTTAAATAACCCTTCTTGGATATAGGCAAATACAGTAATGTTAATGTTTGAATGCTAATGCTAACTTGCTAATGCTAGCAATCAAATGCTAGTGCTAATATCTGCTCATTTTTAAACTGTAAGTGTCCTCTATGATGAGAATAGGACATCAGATGACATTTAAGCATAACCCTTTAGGAAAATATGGGATCAGATGGCATTTAATTAACCCTTCTGGTATATAGGCTAACAGAGTAATGTTAATGATTGAATGCTAATGCTAACTTGCTAATGCTAGCGATCTAATATAGTGCTAATATCTGCTCATTGTTATACTGTAAGTGTCCTCTATGATGAGAATAAGACATTAGATGACATTTAAGCATAACCCTTGATGAGAATATGAGGTCAGATAGCATTTATGCTTACCCATTCTTGTATATAGGCAAATACAGTAATGTTAATGTTTGAATGCTAATACTAACTTCCTAAAGCTAGCGATCTAATGCTAGTGCTAATATCTTGTGATTGTTATACTGTACGTGTACTCTATGATAAGAATATGAGATCAGATGGCAATAAAGCTTAACCCTTCTTGTATATAGGGAAATACACTAATGTTAATGTTTAAATGCTAATTCTAACTTGCTAATGCTAGCAATCTAATGCTAGTGCTAATATCTGGTAATTGTCATACTGTAAGTGTTCTCTATGATGGGAATATGAGATCAGATGGCATTTAATAACCCTTTCTTGTATATAGGCAAATACAGTAATATTAATGTTTGAATGCTAAGGCTAACTTGCTAATGCTAGCGATCTAATGCTAGTGCTAAAATCTGCTCATTGTTATACTGCAAGTGTTCTCTATGATGAGAATAAGACATCAGATGGCATTTAAGCATAACCCTTCATGTGAATATGAGATAAGATGCCATTTAAATAAGCCTTCTTGTATATAGGTAAATACAGTAATGTTAATGTTTGACTGCTGATGCTAACTTGCTAATGCTAGCAATCTAATGCTAGTGCTAAAATCTTCTCATTGTTATACTGTAATTGTCCTCTATGATGAGAATAAGACATCAGATGACATTTAAGCATAACGCTTTATGAGAATATCTGATCATATAGCATTTATGCTTATCCAATCTTGTATATAGGCAAATACAGTAATGTTAATGTTTGAATGCTAATGCTAACTTGCTTATGCTAGCGATCTAATGCGAGTGCTAATATCTGGTCATTGTCATACTGTGTTTGTCCTCTATCATGGGAATATGAGATCAGATGGCATTTAAGCATAACCCTTCATGAGTATATGTGATCAGATGGCATTTAAATAACCCTTCTTGTATATAGGCAAATACAGTAATGTTAATGTTTGAATGCTAATGCTAACTTGCCAATGCTTGCGATCTAATGCTAGTGCTAATATCTGCTCATTGTTATACTGTAAGTGTCCTCTATGATGAGAATAAGACATCAGATGACATTTAAACATAACCCTTCATGAGAATAAGAGATCATATAGCATTAATGCTTATCCAATCTTGTATATAGGCAAATACAGTAATGTTAATGTTTGAAAGCTAATGCTAACTTGCTAATGCTAACGATCTAATGCTAGTGCTAATATCTGGTCATTATCATACTGTATTTGTCCTCTATGATGGGAATAGGAGATCGTATGGCATTTAAGCATAACCCTTCATGAGAATATGAGATCAGATGGCATTTAAATAACCCTTCTTGTATATAGGCAAATACAGTAATGTTAATGTTTGAATGCTAATGCTAACTTGCCAATGTTTGATCTAATGCTAGTGCTAATATCTGCTCATTGTTATACTGTAAGTGTCCTCTATGATGAGAATAAAACATCAGATTACATTTAAGCATAACCCTTTATGAGAATATGAGATCAGATAGAATTTATCTTATCCATTCTTGTATATAGGCAAATATAGTAATGTTAATGTTTGAAAGCTAATGCTAACTTGCTAATGCTAGGATCTAATGCTAGTGCTAAAATCTGGTCATTGTCATACTGTAATGTTCTCTATGATGGGAATATGAGATCAGATGGCATTAAAGCATATACCTTCATGAGAATATGAGATCAGATGGCATTTAATTAACCCTTCTTGTATACAGGCAAATACAGGAATGTTAATGTTTGAATGCTAATGCTAACTTTCTAATGCTATCGATCTAATGCTAGTGCTAATATCTGCTCATTGTTATACTGTAAGTGTCCTCTATGATGAGAATAAGAAATCAGATGGCATTTAAGCATAACCCTTCATGAGAATATGAGATCAGATAGCATTTATTCTTATCCATTCTTGTATATAGGCAAATACAGTAATGTTAATGTTTGAATGCTAATGCTAACTTTCTAATGCTAGCGATCTAATGCTAGTGCTAATATCTGGACATTGTCATACTGTATTTGTCCTCTATGATGGGAATATGAGATCAGATAGCATTTAAGCATAACCCTTCATGAGAATATGAGAACAGATGCCATTTAAACTTATCCATTCTTGTTTTTAGGCAAATAGAGTAATGTTAATTTTTGAAAGGTAATGCTAACTTGCTAATGCTAGCGATCTAATGCTAGTGCTAATATCTGGTCATTGTCATACTGTATTTTTCCTCTATGATGGGAATATGAGAACAGATGGCATTTAAGCATAACCCTTCATGAGAATATGAGATCAGATGGCATTTAAATAACCCTTCTTGTATATAGGCAAATACAGTAATGTTAATGTTTGAATGCTAATGCTAACTTGCTAATGCTAGCGATCAAATGCTAATGCTAATATCTGCTCATTGTTATACTGTTTGTGTCCTCTATGATGAGAATAAGACATCAGATGACATTTAAGCATAACCCTTGATGAGAATATGAGATCAAATAGCATTTATGCTTATCCATTCTTCTATATAGGCAAATACAGTAATGTTAATTTTTTAATGCTTATACTAACTTGCTAAAGCTAGCGATCTAATGCAAGTGCTAATATCTGGTGATTGTTATACTGTACGTGTACTCTATGATAAGAATATGAGATCAGATGGCAATAAAGCTTAACGCTTCTTGTATATAGGCAAATACAGTAATGTTAATGTTTGAATGCTAATTCCAACTTGCCAATGCTAGCGATCTAATGCTAGTGCTAATATCTGGTCATTGTCATACTGTAAGTGTTCTCTATGATGGGAATATGAGATCAGATGGCATTTAATTAACCCTTCTTGTATATAGGCAAATACAGTAATGTTAATGTTTGAATGCTAAGTCTAACTTGCTAATGCTAGCGATCTAATGCTAGTGCTAATATCTGCTCATTGTTATACTGTAAGTGTCCTCTATGATGAGAATAAGACATCAGATGGCATTTAAGCATAACCCTTCATGTGAATATGAGATAAGATGCCATTTAAATGACCCTTCTTGTATATAGGCAAATACAGTAATGTTAATGTTTGAAAGCTAATGCTAACTTTCTAATGCTAGCGATCTAATGCTAGTGCTAATATCTGGTCATTGTCATACTGTATTTGTCCTCTATGATGGGAATATGAGATAAGATGGCATTTAAGCATAACCCTTCATGAGAATATGAGATCAGATGGCATTTAAATAACCCTTCTTGTATATAGGCAAATACAGTAATGTTAATGTTTGAATGCTAATGCTAACTTGCTAATGCTATCGATCTAATGCTAGTGCTAATATCTGCTCATTGTTATACTGTAAGTGTCCTCTATGATGAGAATAAGACATCAGATGGCATTTAAGCATAACCCTTCATGAGAATATGAGAACAGATGGCATTTAAACTTATCCATTCTTGGTTATAGGCAAATAGAGTAATGTTAATTTTTGAAAGGTAATGCTAACTTGCTAATGCTAGCGATCTAATGCTAGTGCTAATATCTGGTCATTGTCATACTGTATTTTTCCTCAATGATGGGAATATGAGAACAGATGGCATTTAAGCATAACCCTTAATGAGAATATGAGATCAGATGGCATTTAAATAACCCTTCTTGTATATAGGCAAATACAGTAATGTTAATGTTTGAATGCTAATGCTAACTTGCTAATGCTAGCGATCTAATGCTAGTGCTAATATCTGCTCATTGTTATACTGTTAGTGTCCTCTATGATGAGAATAAGACATCAGATGACATTTAAGCATAACCCTTGATGAGAATATGAGATCAAATAGCATTTATGCTTATCCATTCTTGTATATAGGCAAATACAGTAATGTTAATTTTTGAATGCTAATACAAACTTGCTAAAGCTAGCGATCTAATGCTAGTGCTAATATCTGCTGATTGTTATACTGTACGTGTACTCTATGATAAGAATATGAGATCAGATGGCAATAAAGCTTAACCCTTCTTGTATATAGGCAAATACAGTAATGTTAATGTTTGAATGCTAATTTCAACTTGCTAATGCTAGCGATCTAATGCTAGTGCTAATATCTGGTCATTGTCATACTGTAAGTGTTCTCTATGATGGGAATATGAGATCAGATGGCATTTAATTAACCCTTCTTGTATATAGGCAAATACAGTAATGTTAATGTTTGAATGCTAAGGCTAACTTGCTAATGCTAGCGATCTAATGCTAGTGCTAATATCTGCTCATTGTCATACTGTAAGTGTTCTCTATGATGGGAATATGAGATCAGATGGCATTAAAGCATATACCTTCATGAGAATATGAGATGAGATGGCAATAAAGCTTAACCCTTCTTGTATACAGGAAAATACAGTAATGTTAATGTTTGAATGCTAATTCTAACTTGCTAATGCCAGGGATCTAATGCTATTGCTAATATATGTTCAATGTCATACTATGAGTGTTCTCTATGATGGGAATATGAGAACAGATGGCATTTAATTAACCCTTCTTGTATATACGCTAATACAGTAATGTTAATGTTTGAATGCTAAGGCTAACTTGCTAATGCTAGCGATTTTATGCTAGTGCTAATATCTGCTCATTGTTATACTGTAAGTGTCCTCCATGATGAGAATAAGACATCAGATGGCATTTACGCATAACCCTTCATGAGAATATGAGAACAGATGGCATTGAAGCTAATCCATTCTTGTTTATAGGAAAATAGAGTAATGTTATTGTTTGAATGCTAATGCTTTCTTGTTAATGCTAGCGATCTAATGCTTGTGCTAATATCTGGTCATTATCATACTGTATTTGTCCTCTATGATGGGAATATGAGATCAGATGGCATTTAAGTATAACCCTCAATGAGAATATGAGATCAGATGGCATTTAAATAACCCTTCTTGTATATATGCAAATACAGTAATGTTAATGTTTGAATGCTAATGCTAACTTGCTAATGCCAGCGATCTAATGCTAGTGCCAATATCTGCTAATTGTTATACTGTAAGTGTCCTCTATGATGAGAATAAGACATCAGATGACATTTAAGCATAACCCTTGATGAGAATATTAGATCAGATAGCATTTATTCTTATCCATTCTTGTATATAGGCAAATACAGTAATGTAAATGTTTGAATGCTAATACTAACTTGCTAATGCTAGCGATCTAATGCTAGTGCTAATATCTGGTGATTGTTATACTGTACGTTTACTCTATGATGAGAATATGAGATCAGATGGCAATAAAGCTTAACCTTTCTTCTATATAGGCAAATACAGTAATGTTAATTTTGAATGCTAATTCTAACTTGCTAATGGTAGCGATCTAATGCTAGTGCTAATATCTGTTCATTGTCATACTGTAAGTGTTCTCTATGATGGGAATATGAGATCAGATGTCATTTAATTAACCCATCTTGTATATAGGCTAATACAGTAATATTAATGTTTGAATGCTAAGGCTCACTTGCTAATGCTAGCGATCTAATGCTAGTGCTAATATCTGCTCATTGTTATACTGTAAGTGTCCTCTATGATGAGAATAAGACATCAGATGGTATTTAAGCATAACCCTTCATGAGAATATGAGAACAGATGGCATTTCAGCATATCCATTCTTGTTTATAGGCAAATAGAGTAATGTTAATGTTTGAAAGGTAATGCTAACTTGCTAATGCTAGCGATCTAATGCTAGTGCTAATATCTGCTCATTGTCATACTGTATTTGTCCTCTATGATGGGAATATGAGAACAGATGACATTTAAGCATAACCCTTCATGAGAATATGAGATCAGATGGAATTAAATTAACCCTTCTTGTATATAGGCAAATACAGTAATGTTAATGTCTGAATGCTAATGCTAACATGCTAATGCTAGCGATCTAATGCTAGTACTAATATCTGCTCATTGTCATACTGTAAGAGTTCTCTATGTTGGGAATATGAGATCAGATGGCATTTAATTAACCATTCTTGTATATTGGCAAATACAGTAATGTTAATGTTTGAATGCTAATTCTAACTTGCTAATGCTAGCGATCTAATGCTAGTGCTAATATCTGGTCATTGTCGTACTGTAAGTGTTCTCTATGATGGGAATATGAGATCAGATGGCATTTAATTAAACCTTCTTGTATATAGGCTAATACAGTAATGTTAATGTTTGAATTCTAAGGCTAACTTGCTAATGCTATCGATCTAATGCTAGTGTTAATATCTGCTCATTGTTATACTGTAAGTGTCCTCTATGAAGAGAATAAGACATCAGATGGCATTTAAGCATAACCCTTCATGAGCAATATGAGAACAGATGGCATTTAAGCTTATCCATTCTTGTTTATAGGCAAATAGAGTAATGTTAATGTTTGAAAGGTAATGCTAACTTGCTAATGCTAGCGATCTAATGCTAGTGCTAATATCTGGTCATTGTCATACTGTATTTGTCCTTTATGATGGGAATATGAGATCAGATGGCATTTAAGCATAACCCTTCATGAGAATATGAGATCAGATGGCATTTAAATAACCCTTCTTGTATAAAGGCAAATAGAGTAATGTTAATGTTTGAATGCTAATGCTAACTTGCTAATGCTAGCGATCTAATGCTAGTGCTAATATCTGCTCATTGTTATACTGTAAGTGTCCTCTATGATGAGAATAAGACATCAGATGACATTTAAGCATAACCCTTCATGAGAATATGAGATCAGATAGAATTTATGCTTATCCATTCTTGTATATAGGCAAATACAGTAATGTTAATGTTTGAAAGCTATTGCTAACTTGCTTATGCTAGCGATCTAATGCTAGTGCTAATATCTGGTCATTGTCATACTGTAAGTGTTCTCTATGATGGGAATATGAGATCTGATGGCATTAAAGCATTTACCTTCATGAGAATATGAGATCAGATGGCATTTAATTAACCCTTCTTGTATATAGGCTAGTACAGTAATGATAATGTTTGAATGCTACTGCTAACTTGATAATGCTAGCGATCTAATGCTAGTGCTAAAATCTGGTGATTGTTATACTGTACGAGTACTCTATGATGAGAATATGAGATCAGATGGCAATAAAGCTTAACCATTCTTGTATACAGGAAAATACAGTAATGTTAATGTTTGAATGCTAATTCTAACTTGCTAATGCCAGCGATCTAATGCTAGTGCTAATATATGTTCATTGTCATACTGTGAGTGTTCTCTATGATGGGAATATGAGAACAGATGGCATTTAATTAACCCTTCTTGTATATACGCTAATACAGTAATGTTAATGTTTGAATGCTAAGGCTAACTTGCTAATGCTAGCGATTTTATGCTAGTGCTAATATCTGCTCATTGTTATACTGTAAGTGTCCTCCATGATGAGAATAAGACATCAGATGGCATTTACGCATAACCCTTCATGAGAATATGAGAACAGATGGCATTTAAGCTAATCCATTCTTGTTTATAGGAAAATACAGTAATGTTATTGTTTGAATGCTAATGCTTTCTTGTTAATGCTAGCGATCTAATGCTTGTGCTAATATCTGGTCATTATCATACTGTATTTGTCCTCTATGATGGGAATATGAGATCAGATGGCATTTAAGTATAACCCTTAATGAGAATATGAGATCAGATGGCATTTAAATAACCCTTCTTGTATATAGGCAAATACAGTAATGTTAAAGTTTGAATGCTAATGCTAACTTGCTAATGCTAGCGATCTAATGCTAGTGCCAATATCTGCTAATTGTTATAATGTAAGTGTCCTCTATGATGAGAATAAGACATCAGATGACATTTAGCATAACCCTTGATGAGAATATTAGATCAGATAGCATTTATTCTTATCCATTCTTGTATATAGGCAAATACAGTAATGTAAATGTTTGAATGCTAATACTTACTTGCTAATGCTAGCGATCTAATGCTAGTGCTAATATCTGGTGATTGTTATACTGTTAGTGTACTCTATGATGAGAATGTGAGATCAGATGGCAATAAAGCTTAACCTTTCTTGTATATAGGCAAATACAGTAATGTTAATTTTGAATGCTAATTCTATCTTGCTAATGCTAACGATCTAATGCTAGTGCTAATATCTGTTCATTGTCATACTGTAAGTGTTCTCTATGATGGGAATATGAGATCAGATGGCATTTAATTAACCCATCTTGTATATAGGATAATACAGTAATATTAATGTTTGAATGCTAAGGCTAACTTGCTAATGTTAGCGATCTAATGCTAGTGCTAATATCTGCTCATTGTTATACTGTAAGTGTCCTCTATGATGAGAATAAGACATCAGATGGCATTTAAGCATAACCCTTCATGAGAATATGAGAACAGATGGCATTTCAACATATCCATTCTTGTTTATAGGCAAATAGAATAATGTTAATGTTTGAAAGGTAATGCTAACTTGCTAATGCTAGCGATCTAATGCTAGTGCTAATATCTGGTCATTGTCATACTGTATTTGTCCTCTATGATGGGAATATGAGAACAGATGACATTTAAGCATAACCCTTCATGAGAATATGAGATCAGATGGAATTAAATTAACCCTTCTTGTATATAGGCAAATACAGTAATGTTAATGTCTGAATGCTAATGCTAACATGCTAATGCTAGCGATCTAATGCTAGTGCTAATATCTGCTCATTGTCATACTGTAAGAGTTCTCTATGTTGGGAATATGAGATCAGATGGCATTTAATTAACGCTTCTTGAATATTGGCAAATACAGTAATGTTAATGTTTGAATGCTAATTCTAACTTGCTAATGCTAGCGATCTAATGCTAGTGCTAATATCTGGTCATTGTCATACTGTAAGTGTTCTCTATGATGGGAATATGAGATCAGATGGCATTTAATTAACCCTTCTTGTATATAGGCAAATACAGTAATGTTAATGTTTGAATGCGAAGGCTAACTTGCTAATGCTAGCGATCTAATGCTAGTGCTAATATCTGCTCATTGTTATACTGTAAGTGTCCTCTATGATGAGAATAAGACATCAGATGGCATTTAAGCATAACCCTTCATGTGAATATGAGATAAGATGCCATTTAAATAACCCTTCTTGTATATAGGCAAATACAGTAATGTTAATGTTTGAATGCTAATGCTAACTTGCTAATGCTAGCGATCTAATGCTAGTGCTAATATCTGCTCATTGTTATACTGAAAGTGTCCTCTATGATGAGAATAAGACATCAGATGACATTTAAGTATAACCCTTGATGAGAATATGAGATCAGATACCATTTATGCTTATCCATTCTTGTATATATGCAAATACAGTAATGTTAATGTTTGAATGCGAATGCTAACTTGCTAATGCTAGCGATCTAATGCTAGTGCTAATATCTGGTCATTGTCATACTGTAAGTGTCCTCTATGATGGGAATATGAGATCAGATGGCATTTAAGCATAACCCTTCATGAGAATATGAGATCAGATGGCATTTAAATAACCCTTCTTGTATATAGGCAAATACAGTAATGTTAATGTTTGAATGCTAATGCTAACTTGCTAATGCTAGCGATCTAATTCTAGTGCCAATATCTGCTCATTGTAATACTGTTGTTATACTGATGAGAATATGAGAGTGTTCAGTCATCAGATATTGAGTGATCATAGCATTCTACTCATCCTTGATGAGAATACAGAGATCTATGCTAAGATAGCATTCTATGCTCATCTAATTCTAGTGCTAATATCTGGGATTGTTATACAGTACTAATGATGAATATGAGATCAGATTGGCTTGTAATTTAACAGTAATGCTAATGCCATTGCTAATTCTAATGCTAGTAGCGATCTAATGCTAGTTGATTGTTCATACTGTAATGTTCTCTATGATGGGAATATGAGATCAGATGGCATTTAATTAAACCTTCTTGTATATAGGCAAAAACAGTAATGTTAATGTTTGAATTCTAAGGCTTATCTTGCTAATGCTATCGATCTAATGCTAGTTCTAATATCTGATTGTTATACTGTGTGTCCTTTATGAAGAGAATAAGACATCAGATGGCATTTCATAACCCTTGATGAGAATATGAGATCAGATGGCATTTAATTATCCATTCTTGTTTATAGTCAAAAACAGTAATGTTAATGTTTGAAGGCTAATGCTAACTTGCTAATGCTAGCGATCTAATGCTAGTGTTAATATCTGGTCATTGTTATACTGTAAGTGTTCTCTATGATGGGAAGAGAATAAGACATCAGATGGCATTTAAGCATAACCCTTCATGAGAATATGAGAACAGATCCTTGCTAATGCTAGCATTTAATGCTTCTAAAATCTTGATTGTTTATAGTCAAATACAGTAATGTTAATGTTTGAATACAGTAATGCTAATGTTTGCTAATTCTAGCGATCTAATGCTAATATATGTTAGTGCTAATATCTTCTCATTGTCATACTGTACCCTTTTGTCCTCTATGATGGGAATATGAGATCAGATGGCATTTTATGCTAGTGCTAATATCCCATTGTTATATGAGAATATGATGAGAATAAGACATCAGATGGCATTTAAATAACCCTTCATGAGAATTGAGAACAGATATAGGCAAATCTTGTTTATAGGAAAAGTAATGTTAATGTTTGAATGCTAATGCTTTCTTGCTAATGCTAGCGATCTAATGCTAGTGCTAATATCTGGTCATTGTCATACTGTATTTGTCCTCTATGATGGGAATATGAGATCAGATGGCATTTAAGCATAACCCTTTATGAGAATATGAGATCAGATGGCATTTAAATATCCATTCTTGTATATAGGCAAATACAGTAATGTTAATGTTTGAATGCTAATGCTAACTTGCTAATGCTAGCGATCTAATGCTAGTGCTAATATCTGCTCATTGTTATACTGTAAGTGTCCTCTATGATGAGAATAAGACATCAGATGACATTAAAGCATAACCCTTCATGAGAATATGAGATCAGATGGCATTTATTCTTATCCATTCTTGTATATAGGCAAATACAGTAATGTTAATGTTTGAATGCTAATGCTAACTTGCTAATGCTAGCGATCTAATGCTAGTGCTAATATCTGGTGATTGTTATACTGTACGTGTACTCTATGATGAGAATATGAGATCAGATGGCAATAAAGCTTAAACCCTTCTTGTATACAGGCAAATACAGTAATGTTAATGTTTGAATGCTAATTCTATCTTGCTAATGCTAGCGATCTAATGCTAGTGCTAATATCTGGTCATTGTCATACTGTAAGTGTTCTCTATGATGGGAATATGAGATCAGATGGCATTAGATGGCATTTAATTAACCTTTGAGAATATATATTTAATTAACCCCTTCTTGTATATATGCTAATACAGTAAATAATGTTTGAATGCTTAATAATGTTTGAATGCTAGTGCTAAAACTTGATTGTTAATGCTCTATGATGAGAATTTCAGATGCTAAAGTGCTAATATCTGCTAATTGTTGAATACTGTAAGTGTCCTGCTAATATATGTTGAGAATAAGACATCAGATGGCATGGCATTTAATTAACCCTTCATGAGAATATGAGAACAGATGGCATTTAAGTGCTTAATCCATTCTTGTTTATAGGAATAAAAATACAGTAATGTTATTGTTTGAATGCTAATGCTTTCTTGTTAATGCTAGCGATCTAATGCTTGTGCTAATATCTGGTCATTATCATACTGTATTTGTCCTCTATGATGGGAATATGAGATCAGATGGCATTTAAGTATAACCCTTAATGAGAATATGAGATCAGATGGCATTTAAATAACCCTTCTTGTATATAGGCAAATACAGTAATGTTAATGTTTGAATGCTAATGCTAACTTGCTAATGCTAGCGATCTAATGCTAGTGCCAATATCTGCTAATTGTTATACTGTAAGTGTCCTCTATGATGAGAATAAGACATCAGATGACATTTAAGCATAACCCTTGATGAGAATATTAGATCAGATAGCATTTATTCTTATCCATTCTTGTATATAGGCAAAAACAGTAATGTAAATGTTTGAATGCTAATACTAACTTGCTAATGCTAGCGATCTAATGCTAGTGCTAATATCTGGTGATTGTTATACTGTAAGTGTACTCTATGATGAGAATGTGAGATCAGATGGCAATAAAGCTTAACCCTTCTTGTATATAGGCAAATACAGTAATGTTAATGATTTATTGCAAATTCTATCTTGCTAATGCTAGCGATCTAATGCTAGTGCTAATATCTGTTCATTGTCATACTGTAAGTGTTCTCTATGATGGGAATATGAGATCAGATGGCATTTAATTAAACCTTCTTGTATATAGGCTAATACAGTAATGTTAATGTTTGAATTCTAAGGCTAACTTGCTAATGCTATCGATCTAATGCTAGTGTGAATATCTGCTCATTGTTATACTGTAAGTGTCCTCTATGAAGAGAATAAGACATCAGATGGCATTTAAGCATAACCCTTCATGAGAATATGAGAACAGATGGCATTTAAGCTTATCCATTCTTGTTTATAGGCAAATAGAGTAATGTTAATGTTTGAAAGGTAATGCTAACTTGCTAATGCTAGCGATCTAATGCTAGTGCTAATATCTGGTCATTGTCATACTGTATTTGTCCTCTATGATGGGAATATGAGATCAGATGGCATTTAAGCATAACCCTTCATGAGAATATGAGATCAGATGGCATTTAAATAACCCTTCTTGTATATAGGCAAATAGAGTAATGTTAATGTTTGAATGCTAATGCTAACTTGCTAATGCTAACGATCTAATGCTAGTGCTAATATCTGCTCATAGTTATACTGTAAGTGTCCTCTATGATGAGAATAAGACATCAGAAGACATTTAAACATAACCCTTTATGAGAATATGAGATCAGATAGAATTTATGCTTATCCATTCTTGTATATAGGCAAATACAGTAATGTTAATGTTTGAAAGCTATTGCTAACTTGCTTATGCTAGCGATCTAATGCTAGTGCTAATATCTGGTAATTGTCATACTGTAAGTGTTCTCTATGATTGGAATATGAGATCAGATGGCATTAAAGCATTTACCTTCATGAGAATATGAGATCAGATGGCATTTAATTAACCCTTCTTGTATATAGGCTAATACAGTAATGATAATGTTTGAATGCTACTGCTAACTTGCTAATGCTAGCGATCTAATGCTAGTGCTAAAATCTGGTGATTGTTATACTGTACGTGTACTCTATGATGAGAATATGAGATCAGATGGCAATAAAGCTTAACCCTTCTTGTATACAGGAAAATACAGTAATGTTAATGTTTGAATGCTAATTCTAACTTGCTAATGCCAGCGATCTAATGCTAGTGCTAATATATGTTCATTGTCATACTGTGAGTGTTCTCTATGATGGGAATATGAGATCAGATGGCATTTAATTAAACCTTCTTGTATATATGCTAATACAGTAATGTTAATGTTTGAATGCTAAGGCTAACTTGCTAATGCTAGCGATTTTATGCTAGTGCTAATATCTGCTCATTGTTATACTGTAAGTGTCCTCCATGATGAGAATAAGACATCAGATGGCATTTACGCATAACACTTCATGAGAATATGAGAACAGATGGCATTTAAGCTAATCCATTCTTGTTTATAGGAAAATACAGTAATGTTATTGTTTGAATGCTAATGCTTTCTTGTTAATGCTAGCGATCTAATGCTTGTGCTAATATCTGGTCATTATCATACTGTATTTGTCCTCTATGATGGGAATATGAGATCAGATGGCATTTAAGTATAACCCTTAATGAGAATATGAGATCAGATGGCATTTAAATAACCCTTCTTGTATATAGGCAAATACAGTAATGTTAATGTTTGAATGCTAATGCTAACTTGCTAATGCTAGCGATCTAATGCAAGTGCCAATATCTGCTAATTGTTATACTGTAAGTGTCCTCTATGATGAGAATCAGACATCAGATGACATTTAAGCATAACCCTTGATGAGAAAATTAGATCAGAAAGCATTTATTCTTATCCATTCTTGTATATAGGCAAATACAGTAATGTAAATGTTTGAATGCTAATACTAACTTGCTAATGCTAGCGATCTAATGCTAGTGCTAATATCTGGTGATTGTTATACTGTACGTTTACTCTATGATGAGAATATGAGATCAGATGGCAATAAAGCTTAACCTTTCTTCTATATAGGCAAATACAGTAATGTTAATTTTGAATGCTAATTCTAACTTGCTAATGGTAGCGATCTAATGCTAGTGCTAATATCTGTTCATTGTCATACTGTAAGTGTTCTCTATGATGGGAATATGAGATCAGATGGCATTTAATTAATCCATCTTGTATATAGGCTAATACAGTAATATTAATGTTTGAATGCTAAGGCTAACTTGCTAATGCTAGCGATCTAATGCTAGTGCTAATATCTGCTCATTGTTATACTGTAAGTGTCCTCTATGATGAGAATAAGACATCAGATGGCATTTAAGCATAACCCTTCATGAGAATATGAGAACAGATGGCATTTAAGCATATCCATTGTTGTTTATAGGCAAATAGAGTAATGTTAATGTTTGAAAGGTAATGCTAACTTGCTAATGCTAGCGATCTAATGCTAGTGCTAATATCTGGTCATTGTCATACTGTATTTGTCCTCTATGATGGGAATATGAGAACAGATGACATTTAAGCATAACCCTTCATGAGAATATGAGATCAGATGGAATTAAATTAACCCTTCTTGTATATAGGCAAATACAGTAATGTTAATGTCTGAATGCTAATGTTAACATGCTAATGCTAGCGATCTAATGCTAGTGCTAATATCTGCTCATTGTCTGTAATCCTCTATGATGAGAATAAGACATGTAAGACATTTGTTCTCTATGTTGGGAATATGAGATCAGATGGCATTTAATTAACCCTTCTTGTATATTGGCAAATACAGTAATGTTAATGTTTGAATGCTAATTCTAACTTGCTAATGCTAGCGATCTAATGCTAGTGCTAATATCTGGTCATTGTCGTACTGTAAGTGTTCTCTATGATGGGAATATGAGATCAGATGGCATTTAATTAACCCTTCTTGTATATAGGCAAATACAGTAATGTTAATGTTTGAATGCGAAGGCTAACTTGCTAATGCTAGCGATCTAATGCTAGTGCTAATATCTGCTCATTGTTATACTGTAAGTGTCCTCTATGATGAGAATAAGACTTCAGATGGCATTTAAGCATAACCCTTCATGTGAATATGAGATAAGATGCCATTTAAATAACCCTTCTTGTATATAGGCAAATACAGTAATGTTAATGTTTGAATGCTAATGCTAACTTGCTAATGCTAGCGAACTAATGCAAGTGCTAATATCTGCTCATTGTTATACTGTAAGTGTCCTCTATGATGAGAATAAGACATCAGATGACATTTAAGCATAACCCTTGATTAGAATATGAGATCAGATACCATTTATGCTTATCCATTCTTGTATATATGCAAATACAGTAATGTTAATGTTTGAATGCGAATGCTAACTTGCTAATGCTAGCGATATAATGCTAGTGCTAATATCTGGTCATTGTCATACTGTATTTGTCCTCTATGATGGGAATATGAGATCAGATGGCATTTAAGCATAACCCTTCATGAGAATATGAGATCAGATGGCATTTAAATATCCCCTTCTTGTATTTAGCAAATACAGTAATGTTAATGTTTGAATGCTAATGCTAACTTGCTAATGCTAGCGATCTAATGCTAATGCCAATATCTGCTCATTGTAATACTGTAATTGTCCTCTATGATGAGAATAAGACATCAGATGACATTTAAGCATAACCCTTTAATGAGAATATGAGATCAGATAGCATTTATGCTGATCCATTCTTGTATATTGGCAAATACAGTACTGTTAATGTTTCAATACTAATACTAACTTGCTAATGCTAGCGATCTAATGCTTGTGCTAATATCTAGTGATTGTTATACTGTACGTGTACTCTATGATGAGAATATGAGATCAGATGGCAATAAAGCTTAACCCTTCTTGTATATAGGCAAATAGAGTAATGTTAATGATTTATTGCTAATTCTATCTTGCTAATGCTAGCGATCTAATGCTAGTGCTAATATCTGTTCATTGTCATACTGTAAGTGTTCTCTATGATGGGAATATGAGATCAGATGGCATTTAATTAAACCTTCTTGTATATAGGCTAATACAGTAATGTTAATGTTTGAATGCTAAGGCTAACTTGCTAATGCTATCGATCTGATGCTAGTGTTAATATCTGCTCATTGGTATACTGTGAGTGTCCTCTATGAAGAGAATAAGACATCAGATGGCATTTAAGCATAACCCTTCATGAGAATATAAGAACAGATGGCATTTAAGCTTATCCATTCTTGTTTATAGGCAAATAGAGTAATGTTAATGTTTGAAAGGTAATGCTAACTTGCTAATGCTAGCGATCTAATGATAGTGCTAATATCTGGTCATTGTCATACTGTATTTGTCCTCTATGATGGGAATATGAGATCAGATGGCATTTAAGCATAACCCTTCATGAGAATATGAGATCAGATGGCATTTAAATAACCCTTCTTGGATATAGGCAAATACAGTAATGTTAATGTTTGAATGCTAATGCTAACTTGCTAATGCTAGCGATCTAATGCTAGTGCTAATATCTGCTCATTGTTATACTGTAAGTGTCCTCTATGATGAGAATAAGACATCAGATGACATTTTTGCATAACCCTTTATGAGAATATGAGATCAGATAGAATTTATGCTTATCCATATTTGTATATAGGCAAATACAGTAATGTTAATGTTTGAAAGCTTTTGCTAACTTGCTAATGCTAGCGATCCAATGCTAGTGCTAATATCTGCTCATTGTCATACTGTATGTGTTCTCTATGATGGGATTATGAGATCAGATGGCATTAAAGCATTTACCTTCATGAAAATATGAGATCAGATGGCAATTAATTAACCCTTCTTGTATATAGGCTAATACAGTAATGATAATGTTTGAATGCTACTGCTAACTTGCTAATGCTAGCGATCTAATGCTAGTGCTAAAATCTGGTGATTGTTATACTGTACGTGTACTCTATGATGAGAATATGAGATCAGATGGCAATAAAGCTTAAACCTTCTTGTATACAGGAAAATACAGTAATGTTAATGTTTGAATGCTAATTCTAACTTGCTGATGCCAGCGATCTAATGCTAGTGCTAATATATGTTCATTGTCATACTGTAAGTGTCCTCTATGATGAGAAAAAGACATCAAATGGCATTTACGCATCACCCTTCATGAGAATATGAGAACAGATTGCATTTATGCTAAACCCTTCTTGTATATAGGCAAATACAGTAATGTTAATGTTTGAATGCTAATGCTAACTTGCTAATGCTATCGATCTAATGCTAGTGCTAATATCTGCTCATTGTTCTACTGTAAATGTCCTCTATGATGAGAATAAGACATCAGATGGCATTTAAGCATAACCCTTCATGGGAATATGAGAACAGATGCCATTTAAACTTATCCATTCTTGTTGATAGGCAAATAGAGAATCTTAATGAAAGATGCAAATGGCATTTAGTGCTAATATCTGGTCAATGTCATACTGTATTTTTCCTCTATGATGGGAATATGAGAACAGATGGCATTTATAACCCTTCATGAGAATATGAGATCAGATGGCATTTAAATAAAATGTTTGAATGCTAATGCTAACTTGCAAACTGGTGTTAATATCTGCTCATTGTTATACTGTTAGTGTCTCTATGATGAGAATAAGACATCAGATGTTCAAATAGCATTTTATGCTTATCCATTTTGAATGCTAATACAGTAATGTTTTTTTGAATGCTAATGCTAACTTGCTAAAGCTAGCTATCTAATGCTAGTGCTAATATCTGGTGATTGTTATACTGTAGTGTCCTTTATTGAGTACTCTATGATAAGAATATGAGATCAGATGAATGCTAATAAAAGCTTAACGCTTCTTGTATATAGGC
This sequence comes from Gymnothorax javanicus, assembly GCA_029692085.1. NCBI lineage: Eukaryota > Metazoa > Chordata > Actinopteri > Anguilliformes > Muraenidae > Gymnothorax > Gymnothorax javanicus. Next base: position 51,718,073 of record CM056197.1, read on the forward strand.
AAATACAGTAATGTTAATGTTTGAATGCTAATTCCAAGATCTAATGCTAAGCGATCTAATGCTAGTGCTAATATCTGGTCATTGTCATACTGTAAGTGTTCTCTATGATGGGAATATGAGATCAGATGGCATTTAATTAACCCTTCTTGTATATAGGCAAATACAGTAATGTTAATGTTTGAATGCTAAGGCTAACTTGCTAATGCTAGCGATTTAATGCTAGTGCAAATATCTGCTCATTGTTATACTGTAAGTGTCCTTTATGATGAGAATAAGACATCAGATGGCATTTAAGCATAAACCTTCATGTGAATATGAGATAAGATGCCATTTAAATGACCCTTCTTGTATATAGGCAAATACAGTAATGTTAATGTTTGAATACTAATGCTAACTTTCTAATGCTAGTGCTAATATCTGGTAATTGTCATACTGTATTTGTCCTCTATGATGGGAATATGAGATCAGATGGCATTTAAGCATAACCTTTCATGAGAATATGAGATCAGATGGCATTTAAATAACCCTTCTTGTATATAGGCAAATACAGTAATGTTAATGTTTGAATGCTAATGCTAACTTGCTAATGCTATCGATCTAATGCTAGTGCTAATATCTGCTCATTGTTATACTGTAAGTGTCCTCTATGATGAGAATAAGACATCAGATGGCATTTAAGCATAACCCTTCATGAGAATATGAGAACAGATGGCATTTAAACTCATCCATTCTTGTTTATAGACAAATATAGTAATGTTAATTTTTGATAGGTAATGCTAACTTGCTAATGCTAGCGATCTAATGCTAGTGCTAATATCTGGTCATTGTCATATTGTATTTTTCCTCTATGATTGGAATATGAGAACAGATGGCATTTAAGCATAACCCTTCATGAGAATATGAGATAAGATGGCATTTATATAACCCTTCTTGTATATAGGCAAATACAGTGATGTTAATGTTTGAATGCTAATGCTAACTTGCTAATGCTAGCGATCTAATGCTAGTTCTAATATCTGCTCATTGTTATACTGTTAGTGTCCTCTATGATGTGAATAAGACATCAGATGACATTTAAGCATAACCCTTGATGAGAATATGAAATCAAATAGCATTTATGCCTATCCATTCTTGTATATAGGCAAATACAGTAATGTTAATTTTTGAATGCTAATACAAACTTGCTAAAGCTAGCGATCTAATGCTAGTGCTAATATCTGGTGATTGTTATACTGTACGTGTACTCTATGATAAGAATATGAGATCAGATGGCAATAAAGCTTAACCCTTCTTGTATATAGGCAAATACAGTAATGTTAATGTTTGAATGCTAATTCCAACTTGCTAATGCTGGCGATCTAATGCTAGTGCTAATATCTGGTCATTGTCATACTGTAAGTGTTCTCTATGATCGGAATATGAGATCAGATGGCATTTAATTAACCCTTCTTGTATAGAGGCAAATACAGTAATGTTAATGTTTGAATGCTAAGGCTAACTTGCTAATGCTAGCGATCTAATGCTAGTGCTAATATCTGCTCATTGTTATACTGTAAGTGTCCTCTATGATGAGAATAAGACATCAGATGGCATTTAAGCATAACCCTTCATGTGAATATGAGATCAGATGCCATTTAAATAACCCTTCTTGTATATAGGCAAATACAGTAATGTTAATGTTTGAATGCTAATGCTAACTTGCTAATGCTAGCGATCAAATGCTAGTGCTAATATCTGGTCATTGTTATACTGTAAGTGTCCTCTATGATGAGAATAAGACATCAGATGACATTTAAGCATAACCCTTTATGAGAATATGAGATCATATAGCATTTATGCTTATCCATTCTTGTATATAGGCAAATACAGTAATGTTAATGTTTGAATGCTAATGCTAACTTGCTAAAGCTAGCGATCTAATAATATCTGGTTAATATCTGCTTATATGTGGGAATATGATCAGATGGCATTCTACCCTTCATGAGAATATGAGATCAGATGACATTTAAAAACACTTTTTTGTATATAGGCAAATACAGTGGTGTTAATGTTTGAATGCTAAGAACTTGCTAATGCTAGCGATCAAATGCTAATGCTAATATCTGCTCATTGTTAAATAAGTGTTCTCTATGATGAGAATAAGACATCAGATGAAATTTAAGCATGTTTGATGAGAATATGAGAACAAATAGCATTTAACTTTTAATTCTTGTATATAGGCAAATACAGTAATTTTAATTTTGAATGCTAACTTGCTAAACCTATGCTAGTGCTAATATCTGGTCATTGTAATACTGTACGTGTTCTCTATGATAAGAATAGATGAGAAATAAAGACTTTTTGTATATGACAGTAATGTTAATGTTTGAATGCTAACCCTTGCTAATGAGAATATGATCTGGATCATATGGCATGGGAATATGAGATCAGATGGCATTTAATTAACCCTTCTTGTATATAGGCAAATACAGTAATGTTAATGTTTTTGAATGCTAATGATCTAATGCTTGCTAATGCTGCAAGCTATGATGAGAATAAGACATCAGATAATGCATAACCCTTTTATGAGAATATGAGATCATATAGCATTTAATCCATTCTAGGCAAATACATTGCTAATCATAACTGTAATATTACTGTATTTTGCTCTAATGCTAGTGATCTAATGCGAGTGCTAATATCTTGTCATTATCATACTGTATTTGTCCTCTTTGATGGGAATATGAGATCAGATGGCATTTAAGAATTACCCTTCATGTGAATAAGAGATCAGATGGCATTAAAATAACACTTCTTGTATATAGGCAAATACAGTAATGTTAATGTTTGAATGCTAAGGCTAACTTGCTAATGCTAGCGATCAAATGCTAGTGCTAATATCTGCTCATTGTTAAACTGAAAGTGTCCTCTATGATGAGAATAAGACATCAGATGTCATTTAAGCATAACCCTTCATGAGAATATGAGAACAGATGGCATTTAAACTTATCCATTCTTGTTTATAGGCAAATAGAGTAATGTTAATGTTTGAAAGGTAATGCTAACTTGCTAATGCTAGCGATCTAATGGTAGTGCTAATATCTGGTAATTGTCATACTGTATTTTTTCTCTATGATGGGAATAGGAGATCGTATGGCATTTAAGCATAACCCTTCATTAGAATATGAGATCAGATGGCATTTAAATAACCCTTCTTATATATAGGCAAATACAGTAATGTTAATGTTTGAATGCTAATGCAAACTTGCTAATGCTATCGATCTAATGCTAGTGCTAATATCTGCACATTGTTATACTGTAAGTGTCCTCTATGATGAGAATAAGACATCAGATGTCATTTAAGCATAACCCTTCATGAGAAAATGAGAACAGATGGCATTTAAACTTATCCATTCTTGTTTATAGTCAAATTGAGTAATGTTAATGTTTGAAAGGTAATGCTAACTTGCTAATGCTAGCGTTTTAATGCTAGTGCTAATATCTGGTCATTGTCATACTGTATTTTTCCTCTATGATGGGAATATGAGAACAGATGGCATTTAAGCATAACCCATCATGAGAATATGAGATCAGATGGCATTTAAATAACCAATCTTGTATATAGGCAAATACAGTTATGTTCATGTTTGAATTCCTAATGCTAACTTGCTAATGCTAGCGATCTAATGCTAGTGCTAATATATGGTGATTGTTATACTGTACGTGTACTCTATGATGAGAATATGAGATCAGATGGCAATATAGCTTAACCCTTCTTGTATATAGGCAAATACAGTAATGTTAATGTTTGAATGCTAATTCTAACTTGCTAATGATAGCAATCTAATGCTAGTGCTAATATCTGTTCATTGTCATACTGTAAGTGTTCTCTATGATGGGAATATGAGATCAGATGGCATTTATTTAACCCTTCTTGTATATAGGCTAATACAGTAATGTTAATGTTTGAATGCTAAGGCTAACTTGCTAATGCTAGCGATCTAATGCTAGTTCTAATATCTGCTCATTGTTATACTGTAAGTGTCCACTATGATGAGAATAAGACATCAGATGGCATTTAAGCAAAACCCTTCATGAGAATATGAGAACAGATGGCATTTAAGCATATCCATTCTGGTTTATAGGCAAATAGAGTAATGTTAATGTTTGAAAGGTAATGCTAACTTGCTAACGCTAGCGATCTAATGCTAGTGATAATATCTGGTGATTGTCATACTGTAAGTGTCCTCTATGATGAGAATATGAGAACAGGTGGCATTTAAGCATAACCCTTCATGAGAATATGAGCTCAGATGGAATTAAATTAATCCTTCTTGTATATAGGCAAATACAGTAATGTTAATGTTTGAATGCTAATGCTAACATGCTAATGCTAGCTATCTAATGCTAGTGCTAATATCTGCTCATTGTTATACTGTAAGTGTCCTCTTTGATGAGAATAAGACATCAGATGTCATTTAAGCATAACCATTTATGAGAATATGAGATCAGATAGCATTTATGCTTTTCCATTCTTTATATAGCCAAATACAGTAATGTTAATGTTTGAATGCTAATGCTAAGTTGCTAATGCTAGCGATCTAATGCTAGTGCTAATATCTGGTCATTGTCACACTGTATTTGTCCTCTATGATGGGAATATGAGATCAGATGGCATTTAAGCATAACCCTTCATGAGAATATGAGATCAGACGGCATTTAAATAAACCTTCTTGTATATAGGCAAATATAGTAATGTTAAAGTTTGAATGCTAATGCTAACTTGCTAATGCTATCGATCTAATGCTAGTGCTAAAATCTGCTCATTGTTATACTGTAAGTGTCCTCTATGATGAGAATAAGACATCAGATGACATTTAAGCATAACCCTTGATGAGAATATGAGATCAGATAGAATTTATGCTTATCCATTCTTGTATATAGGCAAATACAGTAATGTTAATGTTTGAAAGCTATTGCTAACTTGCTAATGCTAGCGATCCAATGCTAGTGCTAATATCTGGTCATTGTCATACTGAAAGTGTTCTCTATGATGGGAATATGAGATCAGATGGCATTAAAGCATTTACCTTCATGAGAATATGAGATCAGATGGCATTTAATTAACCCTTCTTGTATATAGGCTAATACAGTAATGATAATGTTTGAATGCTACTGCTAACTTGCTAATGCTAGCTATCTAATGCTAGTGCTAAAATCTGGTGATTGTTATACTGTACGTGTACTCTATGATGAGAATATGAGATCAGATGGCAATAAAGCTTAACCCTTTTGTATATGCAAATCAGTAATGTTAATGTTTGAATGCTAATGCTAACTTTAATGCATCTAATGCTAGTGCTAATATCTGGTCATTATCATACTGTATTAGTCCTCTATGATGGGAATATGAGATCAGATGGCATTTAAGCATAACCCTTCATGTGAATATGAGATCAGATGGCATTTAAATAACACTTTTGTATATAGGCAAATACAGTAATGTTAATGTTTGAATGCTAAGGCTAACTTGCTAATGCTACGATCAAATGCGAGTGCTAATATCTGCTCATTGTTAAACTGTAATGTCCTCTATGATGAGAATAAGACATCAGATGAAATTTACATAACCCTTGATGAGAATATGAGAACAAATATCATTTATCTTTTACATTCTTGTATATAGGCAAATACAGTAATTTTAATTTTTGATGCTAATTAACTTGCTAAACCTTCTTGATCTAATGCTAGTGCTAATATCTGTGATTGTAATAATCTAATATGATAAGAATATGAGATCAGATGGCAATAAAAATATTTGTATGCAAAATACAGTATTGTTTAATGTTTGAATGCTAATGAATAAGACATCAGATGACATTTCTAACCCTTATAATATCTGGTCATTGTCAGAATGTTCTCTATGATGGGAATATGAGATCAGATGCATTTAATCCATTCTTGTATATAGGCAAATACAGTAATGTTAATGTTTGAATGCTAATGCTAACTTGCTAATGCTAGCGATCTAATGCTATTGCTAATATCTGGTCATTGTTATACTGTAAGTGTCCTCTATGATGAGAATATGAGATCAGATGGCATTTAAGCATAACCCTTTATGAGAATATGAGATCATATGGCATTTATGCTTAAATGTATATAGGCAAATACAGTAATGTTAATGTTTGAATGCTAATGCTAACTTGCTAATGCTAGCGATCTAATGCTAATGCTAATATCTGGTCATTATTAAACTGTATTTGTCCTCTATGATGAGAATATGAGATCAGATGGCATTAAAGCATAACCCTTCATGAGAATATGAGATCAGATGGCATTTAATTAACCCTTCTTGTATATAGGCAAATACAGTTGTTAATGTTTGAATGCTAATGCTAACTTGCTAATGCTAGCGATCCAATGCTAATGCTAATATCTGCTCATTGTTAATGTAAGTGTAGTGTCTATGATGAGAATAAGACATCAGATGATCAAAGATGATAATTGCTTAATATCTGTATATAATTGTAATGTTAAAATGTAATGCTAACTCCTCAATGATGAGGCAAATACATATACTGTATTTGATGACATTTGAGCATAACCCTTCATGAATATGAGATCAGATGGCATTTAATTAACCCTTTTTGTATATAGGCTACAGTAATGTTAATGATTTGAATGCTAATGCTAACTTGCTAATTGTTATCAAATGCTAGTGCTAATATCTGCTCATTGTTAAACTGTAAATGTCTTATGATGAGAATAAGACATCAGATGACATTTAAGCATTACCCTTGATGAGAATATGAGATCAGATAGTATTTATGCTTTTATCCATTCTTGTATATAGGCAAATACAGTAATGTTAATTTTTGAATGCTAATACTAACTTGCTAAACCTAGCGATCTAATGCTAGTGCTATTATCTGGTGATTGTTATACTGTATGTGCTCTATGATAAGAATATGAGATCAGATGGCAATAAAGTTTAACCCTTTTTGTATATAGGCAAATACAGTAATGTTAATGTTTGAATGCTAATTCCAACTTGCTAATGCTTTATGCATTAATGCTAGTGCTAATATCTGGTCATTGTCATACTGTAATTGTTCTCTATGATTGGAATATGAGATCAGATGGCATTTAATTAACCCTTCTTGTATATAGGCAAATACAGTAATGTTAATGTTTGAATGCTAAGGCTAACGTGCTAATGCTAGCGATCTAATGCTAGTGCTAATATCTGCTCATTGTTATACTGCAAGTGTCCTCTATGATGAGAATAAGACATCAGATGGCATTTAAGCATAACCCTTCATGTGAAAATGAGATAAGATGCCATTTAAATAACCCTTCTTGTATATAGGCAAATACAGTAATGTTAATGTTTGAATGCTAATGCTAACTTGCTAATGCTAGCGATCTAATGCCAGTGCTAATATCTGCTCATTGTTCTACTGTTAGTGTCCTCTATGATGAGAATAAGACATCAGATGATATTTAAGCATAACCCTTCATGAGAATATGAGATCAAATAGCATTTATTCTTTTCCATTCTTGTATATAGGCAAATACAGTAATGTTAATGTTTGAATGCTAATGCTAACTTGCTAATGCCATCCATCTAATGCTAGTGCTAATATCTGCTCATTGTTATACTGTAAGTGTCCTCTATGATGAGAATAAGACATCCGATGTCATTTAAGCATAACCCTTCATGAGAATATGAGATCAGATGGCATTTAAATAACCCTTCTTGTATATAGGCAAATACAGTAACGTTAATGTTTGAATGCTAATGCAAACTTGCTAATGCTAACGATCTAATGCTAGTGCTAATATCTGCTCATTGTTATACTGTAAGTGTCCTCTATGATGAGAATAAGACATCAGATGTCATTTAAGCATAACCCTTCATGAGAATATGAGAACAGATGGCATTTAAACTTATCCATTCTTGTTTATAGGCAAATTGAGTAATGTTAATGTTTGAAAGGTAATGCTAACTTGCTAATGCTAGCGTTCTAATGCTAGTGCTAATATCTGGTCATTGTCATACTGTATTTTTCCTCTATGATGGAAATATGAGAACAGATGGCATTTAAGCATAACCCATCATGAGAATATGAGATCAGATGGCATTTAAATAACCCATCTTGTATATAGGCAAATACAGTTATGTTAATGTTTGAATGCTAATGCTAACTTGCTAATGCTAGCGATCTAATGCCAGTGCTAATATCTGCTTATTGTTATACTGTTAGTGTCCTCTATGATGAGAATAAGACATCAGATGATATTTAAGCATAACCCTTTATGAGAATATGAGATCAAATAGTATTTATGCTCATCCATTCTTGTATATAGGCAAATACAGTAATGTTAATGTTTGAATGCTAATGCTAACTTGCTAATGCTAGCGATCTAATGCTAGTGCTAATATCTGGTGATTGTTATACTGTACGTGTACTCTATGATGAGAATATGAGATCAGATGGAAATATAGCTTAACCCTTCTTGTATATAGGCAAATACAGTAATGTTAATGTTTGAATGCTAATTCTAACTTGCTAATGCTAGCGATCTAATGCTAGTTCTAATATCTGCTCATTGTTATACTGTAAGTGTCCTCTATGATGAGAATAAGACATCAGATGGCATTTAAGCAAAACCCTTCATGAGAATATGAGAACAGATGGCATTTAAGCATATCCATTCTGGTTTATAGGCAAATAGTGTAATGTTAATGTTTGAAAGGTAATGCTAACTTGCTAACGCTAGCAATCTAATGCTAGTGCTAATATCTGGTCATTGTCATACTGTATTTGTCCTCTATGATGAGAATATGAGAACAGGTGGCATTTAAGCATAACCCTTCTTGAGAATATGAGATCAGATGGAATTAAATTAATCCTTCTTGTATATAGGCAAATACAGTAATGTTAATGTTTGAATGCTAATGCTAACATGCTAATGCTAGCTATCTAATGCTAGTGCTAATATCTGCTCATTGTTACACTGTAAGTGTCCTCTTTGATGAGAATAAGACATCAGATGACATTTAAGCATAACCATTTATGAGAATATGAGATCAGATAGCATTTATGCTTATCCATTCTTGTATATAGCCAAATACAGTAATGTTAATGTTTGAATGCTAATGCTAAGTTGCTAATGCTAGCGATCTAATGCTAGTGCTAATATCTGGTCATTGTCACACTGTATTTGTCCTCTATGATGGGAATATGAGATCAGATGCCATTTAAGCATAACCCTTCATGAGAATATGAGATCAGACGGCATTTAAATAACCCTTCTTGTATATAGGCAAATATAGTAATGTTAAAGTTTGAATGCTAATGCTAACTTGCTAATTCTGTCGATCTAATGCTAGTGCTAATATCTGCTCATTGTTATACTGTAAGTGTCCTCTATGATGAGAATAAGACATCAGATGACATTTAAGCATAACCCTTGATGAGAATATGAGTTCAGATAGAATTTATGCTTATCCATTCTTGTATATAGGCAAATACAGTAATGTTAATGTTTGAATGCTAATACTAACTTGCTAATGCTAGCGATTTAATGCTAGTGCTAATATCTGGTGATTGTTATACTGTACGTGTTCTCTATGATGAGAATATGAGATCAGATGGCAATAAAGCTTAACCCTTCTTGTATATAGGCAAATACAGTAATGTAAATGTTCGAATGCTAAGGCTAACTTGCAAATGCTAGCGATCTAATGCTAGTGCTAATATCTGCTCATTGTTATAATGTAAGTGTCCTCTATGATGAGAATAAGACATCAGATGGCATTTACGCATAACCCTTCATGAGAATATGAGAACAGATGGCATTTAAGCTTATCCATTCTTGTTTATAGGCAAATACAGTAATGTTAATGTTTGAATGCTAATTCTAACTTGCTAATGCTAGCGATCTAATGCTAGTGCTAATATCTGGTGATTGTTATACTGTACGTGTACTCTATGATGAGAATATGAGATCAGATGGCAATAAAGCTTAACCCTTCTTGTATATAGGCAAATACAGTAATGTTAATGTTTGAAAGGTAATGCTAACTTTCTAATGCAGCGATCTAATGCTAGTGCTAATATCTGGTCATTGTCATACTGTATTTGTCCTCTATGATGGGAATATGAGATCAGATGGCATCTAATTAACCCTTCTTGTATATAGGCAAATACAGTAATGTTAATGTTTGAATGCTAAGGCTAACTTGCTAATGCTAGCGATCTAATGCTAGTGCTAATATCTGCTCAATTTTATACTGTAAGTGTCCTCTATGATGAGAATAAGACATCAGATGGCATTAAAGCATAACCCTTCATGAGAATATGAGATAAGATGCCATTTAAATAACCCTTCTTGTATATAGGCAAATACAGTAATGTTAATGTTTGAATGCTAATGCTAACTTTCTAATGCTAGCGATCTCATGCTAGTGCTAATATCTGCTCATTGTTATAATGTAAGTGTCCTCTATGATGAGAATAAGACATCAGATGGCATTTACGCATAACCCTTCATGAGAATATGAGAACAGATGGCATTTAAGCTTATCCATTCTTGTTTATAGGCAAATACAGTAATGTTAATGTTTGAATGCTAATTCTAACTTGCTAATGCTAGCGATCTAATGCTAGTGCTAATATCTGGTGATTGTTATACTGTACGTGTTCTCTATGATGAGAATATGAGATCAGATGGCAATAAAGCTTAACCCTTCTTGTATATAGGCAAATACAGTAATGTAAATGTTTGAATGCTAAGGCTAACTTGCTAATGCTAGCGATCTAATGCTAGTGCTAATATCTGCTCATTGTTATAATGTAAGTGTCCTCTATGATGAGAATAAGACATCAGATGGCATTTACGCATAACCCTTCATGAGAATATGAGAACAGATGGCATTTAAGCTTATCCATTCTTGTTTATAGGCAAATACAGTAATGTTAATGTTTGAATGCTAATTTAACTTGCTAATGCTAGCGATCTAATGCTAGTGCTAATATCTGGTGATTGTTATACTGTACTTGTTCTCTATGATGAGAATATGAGATCAGATGGCAATAAAGCTTAACCCTTCTTGTATATAGGCAAATACAGTAATGTTAATGTTTGAAAGGTAATGCTAACTTTCTAATGCTAGCGATCTAATGCTAGTGCTAATATCTGGTCATTGTCATACTGTATTTGTCCTCTATGATGGGAATATGAGATCAGATGGCATCTAATTAACCCTTCTTGTATATAGGCAAATACAGTAATGTTAATGTTTGAATGCTAAGGCTAACTTGCTAATGCTAGCGATCTAATGCTAGTGCTAATATCTGCTCAATTTTATACTGTAAGTGTCCTCTATGATGAGAATAAGACATCAGATGACATTTAAGCATAACCCTTTATGAGAATATGAGATCATATAGCATTTATTCTTATCCATTCTTGTATATAGGCAAATACAGTAATGTTAATGTTTGAATGCTAATGCTAACTTGCTAATGCTAGCGATCTAATGCTAGTGCTAATATCTGGTCATTATCATACTGTTTTTGTCCTCTATGATGGGAATATGAGATCAGATGGCATTTAAGCATAACCCTTCATGTGAATATGAGATCAGATGGCATTTATGCTTATCCAATCTTGTATATGGGCAAATACAGTAATGTTAATGTTTGAAAGGTAATGCTAACTTGCTAATGCTAGCGATCTAATGCTAGTGCTAATATTGGTCATTGTCATACTGTATTTTTCCTCAATGATGGGAATATGAGAAAAGATATCATTTAAGCATAACCCTTCATGAGAATATGAGATCAGATGGCATTTATGCTTATCCTTCTTGTATATAGGCAAATACAGAAATGTTAATGTTTGAATGCTAATGCTAACTTGCTAATGCTAGCGATCTAATGCTAGTGCTAATATCTGGTCATTGTCATACTGTATTTGTCCTCTATGATGGGAATATGAGATCAGATGGCATTTAAGCATAACCCTTCATAAGAATATGAGATCAGATTGCATTTAAATAACCCTTCTTGTATATAGGCAAATACAGTAATGTTAATGTTTGAATGCTAATGCTAACTTGCTAATGCTAGCGATCTAATGCTAGTGCCAATATCTGCTCATTGTAATACTGTAAGTGTCCTCTATGATGAGAATAAGACATCAGATGACATTTAAGCATAACCCTTGATGAGAATATGAGTTCAGATAGCATTCATGCTCATCCATTCTAGTATATAGGCAAATACAGTAATGTTAATGTTTCTATGCTAATACTAACTTGCTAATGCTAGCGATCTAATGCTAGTGCTAATATCTGGTGATTGTTATATACTGTGTACTCTATGATGAGAATATGAGATCAGATGGCATTAAAGCTTAACCCTACTTGTATATAGGCAAATACAGTAATGTTAATGATTTATTGCTAATTCTATCTTGCTAATGCTAGCGATCTAATGCTAGAGCTAATATCTGTTCATTGTCATACTGTAAGTGTTCTCTATGATGGGAATATGAGATCATGAGATGGCATTTAATTAAACCTTCTTGTATATAGGCTAATACAGTAATGTTAATGTTTGAATGCTAAGGCTAACTTGCTAATGCTATCGATCTAATGCTAGTGCTAATATCTGCTCATTGTTATACTGTAAGTGTCCTTTATGTTGAGAATAAGACATCAGATGGCATTTAAGCATATACCTTCATGAGAATATGAGATCAGATGGCATTTAATTATCCATGCTTTGTATATAGGCTAATTCAGTAATGATAATGTTTGAATGCTAATGCTAACTTGCTAATGCTAGCGATCTAATGCTAGTGCTAATATCTGCTCATTGTTATACTGTAAGTGTCCTTTATGTTGAGAATAAGACATCAGATGGCATTTAAGCATAACCCTTCAAGAGAATATGAGAACAGATGGCATTTAAGCTTAACCCATTCTTGTATATAGGCAAATACAGTAATGTTAATGTTTGAATGCTAATGCTAACTTGCTAATGCTAGCGATCTAATGCTAGTGCTAAAATATGGTGATTGTTATACTGTAAGTGTGTTCTCTATGATGAGAATATGAGATCAGATGGAAATGAAAAATTAACCCTTCTTGTATATAGGCAAATACAGTAATGTTAATGTTTGAATGCTAAGACTAACTTGCTAATGCTAGCGATCTAATGCTAGTGCTAATATCTGCTCATTGTTATAATGTAAGTGTCCTCTATGATGAGAATAAGACATCAGATGGCATTTAAGCATAACCCTTCATGAAAATATGAGAACAGATGGCATTTAAGCTTATCCATTCTTGTATATAGGCAAATACAGTAATGTTAATGTTTGAATGCTAACTTGCTAATGCTAGCGATCTAATGCTAGTGCTAAGATCTAATGCATGTGTACTCTATGATGAGAATATCTTAACCCTTCATATATAGGCAAATACAGTAATGTTAATGTTTGAAAGGTAATGCTAACTTTCTAATGCTATGATCTAATGCTAGTGCTAATATCTGGTCATTGTCATTTGTATTTGTCCTCTATGATGAGAATATGAGATCAGATGGCATCTTAATTAACCCTTCTTGTATATAGGCAAATACAGTAATGTTAATGTTTGAATGCTAAGGCTAACTTGCTAATGCTAGCGATCTAATGCTAGTGCTAATATCTGCTCAATTTTATACTGTAAGTGTCCTCTATGATGAGAATAAGACATCAGATGGCATTTAAGCATAACCCTTCATGTGAATATGAGATAAGATGCCCTTTAAATAACCCTTCTTGTATATAGGCAAATACAGTAATGTTAATGTTTGAATGCTAATGCTAACTTTCTAATGCTAGCGATCTCATGCTAGTGCTAATATCTGCTCATTGTTATACTGTAAGTGTCCTCTATGATGAGAATAAGACATCAGATGACATTTAAGCATAACCCTTTATGAGAATATGAGATCATATAGCATTTATTCTTATCCATTCTTGTATATAGGCAAATACAGTAATGTTAATGTTTGAATGCTAATGCTAACTTGCTAATGCTAGCGATCTAATGCTAGTGCTAATATCTGCTAATATCTGGTCATTATGAGAATATACTGATTTTTTGTCCTCTATGCAAATACAGGTTAATTTGAGATCAGATGGCATTTAAGCATAACCCTTCATGTGAATATGAGATCAGATGGCATTTATGCTTATCCAATCTTGTATATGGGCAAATACAGTAATGTTAATGTTTGAAAGGTAATGCTAACTTGCTAATGCTAGCGATCTAATGCTAGTGCTAATATCTGGTCATTGTCATACTGTATTTTTCCTCAATGATGGGAATATGAGAAAAGATATCATTTAAGCATAACCCTTCATGAGAATATGAGATCAGATGGCATTTAAATAACCCTTCTTGTATATAGGCAAATACAGAAATGTTAATGTTTGAATGCTAATGCTAACTTGCTAATGCTAGCGATCTAATGCTAGTGCTAATATCTGGTCATTGTCATACTGTATTTGTCCTCTATGATGGGAATATGAGATCAGATGGCATTTAAGCATAACCCTTCATAAGAATATGAGATCAGATTGCATTTTAAATAACCCTTCTTATATATAGGCAAATACAGTAATGTTAATGTTTGAATGCTAATGCTAACTTGCTAATGCTAGCGATCTAATGCTAGTGCCAATATCTGCTCATTGTAATACTGTATTTGTCCTCTATGATGAGAATAAGACATCAGATGACATTTAAGCATAACCCTTGATGAGAATATGAGATCAGATAGCATTCATGCTCATCCATTCTAGTATATAGGCAAATACAGTAATGTTAATGTTTCTATGCTAATACTAACTTGCTAATGCTAGCGATCTAATGCTAGTGCTAATATCTGGTGATTGTTATACTGAATAACGTGTACTCTATGATGAGAATATGAGATCAGATGGCAATAAAGCTTAAACCCTACTTGTATATAGGCAAATACAGTAATGTTAATGTTTTATTGCTAATTCTATCTTGCTAATGCTAGCGATCTAATGCTAGAGCTAATATCTGTTCATTGTCATACTGTAAGTGTTCTCTATGATGGGAATATGAGATCAGATGGCATTTAATTAAACCTTCTTGTATATAGGCTAATACAGTAATGTTAATGTTTGAATGCTAAGGCTAACTTGCTAATGCTATCGATCTAATGCTAGTGCTAATATCTGCTCATTGTTATACTGTAAGTGTCCTTTATGTTGAGAATAAGACATCAGATGGCATTTAAGCATATACCTTCATGAGAATATGAGATCAGATGGCATTTAATTACCACTTCTTGTATATAGGCTAATTCAGTAATGATAATGTTTGAATGCTAATGCTAACTTGCTAATGCTAGCGATCTAATGCTAGTGCTAATATCTGCTCATTGTTATACTGTAAGTGTCCTTTATGTTGAGAATAAGACATCAGATGGCATTTAACATAACCCTTCAAGAGAATATGAGAACAGATGGCATTTAAAGCTTATCCATTCTTGTATATAGGCAAATACAGTAATGTTAATGTTTGAAAGCTAATGCTAACTTGCTAATGCTAGCGATCTAATGCTAGTGCTAAAATATGGTGATTGTTATACTGTTCGTGTTCTCTATGATGAGAATATGAGATCAGATGGCAATAAAGCTTGACCCTTCTTGTATATAGGCAAATACAGTCATGTAAATGTTTGAATACTAAGGCTAACTTGCTAATGCTAGCGATCTAATGCTAGTGCTAATATCTGCTCATTGTTATAATGTAAGTGTCCTCTATGATGAGAATAAGACATCAGATGGCATTTACGCATAACCCTTGATGAGAATATGAGAACAGATGGCATTTAAGCTGATCCATTCTTGTTTATAGGCAAATACAGTAATGTTAATGTTTGAATGCTAATTCTAACTTGCTAATGGTAGCGATCTAATGCTAGTGCTAATATCTGGTGATTGTTATACTGTACGTGTTCTCTATGATGAGAATATGAGATCAGATGGCAATAAAGCTTAACCCTTCTTGTATATAGGCAAATACAGTAATGTTAATATTTGAAAGGTAATGCTAACTTTCTAATGCTAGCGATCTAATGCTAGTGCTAATATCTGGTCATTGTCATACTGTATTTGTCCTCTATGATGGGAATATGAGATCAGATGGCATCTAATTAACCCTTCTTGTATATAGGCAAATACAGTAATGTTAATGTTTGAATGCTAAGGCTAACTTGCTAATGCTAGCGATCTAATGCTAGTGCTAATATCTGCTCATTTTTATACTGTAAGTGTCCTCTATGATGAGAATAAGACATCTTATGGCATTTAAGCATAACCCTTCATGTGAATATGAGATAAGATGCCATTTAAATAACCCTTCTTGTATATAGGCAAATACAGTAATGTTAATGTTTGAATGGTAATGCTAACTTTCTAATGCTAGCGATCTCATGCTAGTGCTAATATCTGCTCATTGTTATACTGTAAGTGTCCTCTATGATGAGAATAAGACATCAGATGACATTTAAGCATAACCCTTTATGAGAATATGAGATCATATAGCATTTATTCTTATCCATTCTTGTATATAGGCAAATACAGTAATGTTAATGTTTGAAAGGTAATGCTAACTTTCTAATGCTAGCGATCTAATGCTAGTGCTAATATCTGGTCATTGTCATACTGTATTTGTCCTCTATGATGGGAATATGAGATCAGATGGCATCTAATTAACCCTTCTTGTATATAGGCAAATACAGTAATGTTAATGTTTGAATGCTAAGGCTAACTTGCTAATGCTAGCGATCTAATGCTAGTGCTAATATCTGCTCAATTTTATACTGTAAGTGTCCTCTATGATGAGAATAAGACATCAGATGGCATTTAAGCATAACCCTTCATGTGAATATGAGATAAGATGCCCTTTAAATAACCCTTCTTGTATATAGGCAAATACAGTAATGTTAATGTTTGAATGCTAATGCTAACTTTCTAATGCTAGCGATCTCATGCTAGTGCTAATATCTGCTCATTGTTATACTGTAAGAGTCCTCTATGATGAGAATAAGACATCAGATGACATTTAAGCATAACCCTTTATGAGAATATGAGATCATATAGCATTTATTCTTATCCATTCTTGTATATAGGCAAATACAGTAATGTTAATGTTTGAATGCTAATGCTAACTTGCTAATGCTAGCGATCTAATGCGAGTGCTAATATCTGGTCATTATCATACTGTTTTTGTCCTCTATGATGGGAATATGAGATCAGATGGCATTTAAGCATAACCCTTCATGTGAATATGAGATCAGATGGCATTTATGCTTATCCAATCTTGTATATGGGCAAATACAGTAATGTTAATGTTTGAAAGGTAATGCTAACTTGCTAATGCTAGCGATCTAATGCTAGTGCTAATATCTGGTCATTGTCATACTGTATTTTTCCTCAATGATGGGAATATGAGAAAAGATATCATTTAAGCATAACCCTTCATGAGAATATGAGATCAGATGGCATTTAAACAACCCTTCTTGTATATAGGCAAATACAGAAATGTTAATGTTTGAATGCTAATGCTAACTTGCTAATGCTAGCGATCTAATGCTAGTGCTAATATCTGGTCATTGTCATACTGTATTTGTCCTCTATGATGGGAATATGAGATCAGATGGCATTTAAGCATAACCCTTCATAAGAATATGAGATCAGATTGCATTTAAATAACCCTTCTTATATATAGGCAAATACAGTAATGTTAATGTTTGAATGCTAATGCTAACTTGCTAATGCTAGCGATCTAATGCTAGTGCCAATATCTGCTCATTGTAATACTGTAAGTGTCCTCTATGATGAGAATAAGACATCAGATGACATTTAAGCATAACCCTTGATGAGAATATGAGATCAGATAGCATTCATGCTCATCCATTCTAGTATATAGGCAAATACAGTAATGTTAATGTTTCTATGCTAATACTAACTTGCTAATGCTAGCGATCTAATGCTAGTGCTAATATCTGGTGATTGTTATACTGTACGTGTACTCTATGATGAGAATATGAGATCAGATGGCAATAAAGCTTAACCCTACTTGTATATAGGCAAATACAGTAATGTTAATGATTTATTGCTAATTCTATCTTGCTAATGCTAGCGATCTAATGCTAGAGCTAATATCTGTTCATTGTCATACTGTAAGTGTTCTCTATGATGGGAATATGAGATCAGATGGCATTTAATTAAACCTTCTTGTATATAGGCTAATACAGTAATGTTAATGTTTGAATGCTAAGGCTAACTTGCTAATGCTATCGATCTAATGCTAGTGCTAATATCTGCTCATTGTTATACTGTAAGTGTCCTTTATGTTGAGAATAAGACATCAGATGGCATTTAAGCATATACCTTCATGAGAATATGAGATCAGATGGCATTTAATTACCACTTCTTGTATATAGGCTAATTCAGTAATGATAATGTTTGAATGCTAATGCTAACTTGCTAATGCTAGCGATCTAATGCTAGTGCTAATATCTGCTCATTGTTATACTGTAAGTGTCCTTTATGTTGAGAATAAGACATCAGATGGCATTTAAGCATAACCCTTCAAGAGAATATGAGAACAGATGGCATTTAAGCTTATCCATTCTTGTATATAGGCAAATACAGTAATGTTAATGTTTGAAAGCTAATGCTAACTTGCTAATGCTAGCGATCTAATGCTAGTGCTAAAATATGGTGATTGTTATACTGTTCGTGTACTCTATGATGAAAATATGAGATCAGATGGCAATAAAGCTTGACCCTTCTTGTATATAGGCAAATACAGTCATGTAAATGTTTGAATACTAAGGCTAACTTGCTAATGCTAGCGATCTAATGCTAGTGCTAATATCTGCTCATTGTTATAATGTAAGTGTCCTCTATGATGAGAATAAGACATCAGATGGCATTTACGCATAACCCTTTGATGAGAATTGAGAACAGATGAGCTGATCCATTCTTGTTTATAGGCAAATACAGTAATGTTAATGTTTGAATGCTAATCTAACTTGCTAATGGTTAATGCTAGTGCTAATATCTTGATTGTTATAACGGTTCTCTATGATGAGAATATGAGATCAGATGGCAATAAAGCTTAACCCTTCTTGTATTGCAAATACATAATGTTAAATTTGAAAGGTAATGCTAACTTTTAATGCTAGCGATCTAAATAGTGCTAATATCTGGTCATTGTCATACTGTATTTGTCCTCTATGATGGGAATATAATCAGATGGCATCTAATATCTGGTGATTGGCAAATACAGTAATGTTTGTTTGAATGAGAATATGAGATCAGATCTAATGCTAAGCAATATCTGCCCTTCTTGTATATATGATGAGAATAAGACATCAGATGAATGTTAATAATTTGAATATGAATCAGCTAATTCTTGCTCATCCATTCTAGTATATAGGCAAATACAGTAATGTTAATGTTTCTATGCTAATATCTAACTTTAATCTATATCTAATGCTAGTGCTAATATCTGGTGATTGTTATATGACGGATCAGATGAGAATATAAGATCACCCTTCTTTGTATACTTGTATAGGCAAATACAGTAATGTTAATGATTGATTGCTAATTCTATCTTGCTAATGCTAAGCGATCTAATGCTAGAGCTAATATCTGTTCACTGTCATACTGTAAGTGTTCTCTATGATGGGAATATGAGATCAGATGGCATTTAATTAAACCTTATGTATATAAGCTAATACAGTAATGATAATGTTTGAATGCTAAGGCTAACTTAATAATGCTATCGATCTAATGCTAGTGCTATGCTAGATATCTGCTCATTGTTATACTGTAAGTGTCCTTAGTGAGAATAAGACATCAGATGGCATGTTATATACCTTCATGAGAATATGAGATCAGATGGCATTTAATGAGTATATAGGCTAATTCAGTAATGATAATGTTTGAATGCTAATGCTAACTTGCTAATGCTATATCTAATGCTAGTGCTAATATCTGCTCATTGTTATGCTGTAAGTGTCGTTTATGTTGAGAATAAGACATCAGATGGCATTAAAGCTTTAACCCTTCAAGAGAATTGAGAACAGATGGCATTTAATTATCCATTCTTGTATATAGGCAAATACAGTAATGTTAATGTTTAAAGCTAATGCTAACTTGCTAATGCTAGATCTAATATCTGTGCTAAAATATGGTGATTGTTATACTGTAAGTGTACTCTATGATGAGAATATGAGATCAGATGGCACAAAATTAAACCTTCTTGTATATAGGCAAATACAGTAATGTTAATGTTTGAATGCTAAGGCTAACTTGCTAATGCTAGCGATCTAATGCTAGTGCTAATATCTGCTCATTGTTATAATGTAAGTGTCCTTTATGATGAGAATAAGACATCAGATGGCATTTAAGCATAACCTTCATGAGAATATGAGATCAGATGGCATTTAATTACCACTTTTGTATATAGGCTAATTCAGTAATGATAATGTTTGAATGCTAATGCTAACTTTCTAATGCTAGCGATCTAATGCTAGTGCTAATATCTGCTCATTGTTATACTGTAAGTGTCCTTTATGTTGAGAATAAGACATCAGATGGCATTTAAGCATAACCCTTCAAGAGAATATGAGAACAGATGGCATTTAAGCTTATCCATTCTTGTATATAGGCAAATACAGTAATGTTAATGTTTGAAAGCTAATGCTAACTTGCTAATGCTAGCGATCTAATGCTAGTGCTAAAATATGGTGATTGTTATACTGTTCGTGTACTCTATGATGAGAATATGAGATCAGATGGCAATAAAGCTTGACCCTTCTTGTATATAGGCAAATACAGTAATGTAAATGTTTGAATACTAAGGCTAACTTGCTAATGCTAGCGATCTAATGCTAGTGCTAATATCTGCTCATTGTTATAATGTAAGTGTCCTCTATGATGAGAATAAGACATCAGATGGCATTTACGCATAAACCATCAATGAGAATATGAGAACAGATGGCATTTAAGCTGATCCATTCTTGTTTATAGGCAAATACAGTAATGTTAATGTTTGAATGCTAATTCTAACTTGCTAATGGTAGCGATCTAATGCTAGTGCTAATATCTGGTGATTGTTATACTGTACGTGTTCTCTATGATGAGAATATGAGATCAGATGGCAATAAAGCTTAACCCTTCTTGTATATAGGCAAATACAGTAATGTTAATGTTTGAAAGGTAATGCTAACTTTCTAATGCTAGCGATCTAATGCTAGTGCTAATATCTGGTCATTGTCATACTGTATTTGTCCTCTATGATGGGAATATGAGATCAGATGGCATCTAATTAACCCTTCTTGTATATAGGCAAATACAGTAATGTTAATGTTTGAATGCTAAGGCTAACTTGCTAATGCTAGCGATCTAATGCTAGTGCTAATATCTGCTCATTGTTATACTGTAAGTGTCCTCTATGATGAGAATAAGACATCAGATGACAGCATAACCATAATGAGAATTTATGAGAATATTAGATCATATAGCATTTATTCTTATCCATTCTTTTATATAGGCAAAACATGTAATGTTAATGTTTGAATGCTAATGCTAACTTGCTAATGCTAGCGATCTAATGCAAATACAGTGTTAATATCTGGTCATTATCATACTGTATTTGTCCTCTATGAAGGGGATATGAGATCAGATGGCATTTAAGCATAACCCTTCATGTGAATATGAGATCAGATGGCATTTATGCTTATCCAATCTTGTATATGGGCAAATACAGTAATGTTAATGTTTGAAAGGTAATGCTAACTTGCTAATGCTAGCGATCTAATGCTAGTGCTAATATCTGGTCATTGTCATACTGTATTTTTCCTCAATGATGGGAATATGAGAAAAGATATCATTTAAGCATAACCCTTCATGAGAATATGAGATCAGATGGCATTTAAATAACCCTTCTTGTATATAGGCAAATACAGTAATGTTAATGTTTGAATGCTAATGCTAACTTGCTAATGCTAGCGATCTAATGCTAGTGCTAATATCTGGTCATTGTCATACTGTATTTGTCCTCTATGATGGGAATATGAGATCAGATGGCATTTAAGCATAATCCTTCATAAGAATATGAGATCAGATGGCATTTAAATAACCCTTCTTATATATATGCAAATACAGTAATGTTAATGTTTGAATGCTAATGCTAACTTGCTAATGCTAGCGATCTAATGCTAGTGCCAATATCTGCTCATTGTAATACTGTAAGTGTCCTCTATGATGAGAATAAGACTTCAGATGACATTTAAGCATAACCCTTGATGAGAATATGAGATCAGATAGCATTCATGCTCATCCATTCTAGTATATAGGCAAATACACTAATGTTAATGTTTCTATGCTAATACTAACTTGGTAATGCTTGCAATCTAATGCTAGTGCTAATATCTGGAGATTGTTATACTGTACGTGTACTCTATGATGAGAATATGAGATCAGATGGCAATAAAGCTTAACCCTTCTTGTATATAGGCAAATACAGTAATGTTAATGATTTATTGCTAATTCTATCTTGCTAATGCCAGCGATCTAATGCTAGTGCTAATATCTGTTCATTGTCATACTGTAAGTGTTCTCTATGATGGGAATATGAGATCAGATGGCATTTAATTAAACCTTCTTGTATATAGGCTAATACAGTAATGTTAATGTTTGAATGCTAAGGCTAACTTGCTAATGCTATCGATCTAATGCTAGTGTTAATATCTGCTCATTGTTATACTGTAAGTGTCCTCTATCAAGAGAATAAGACATCAGATGGCATTTAAGCATAACCCTTCATGAGAATATGAGAACAGATGGCACTTAAGCTTATCCATTCTTGTTTATAGGGAAATAGAGTAATGTTAATGTTTGAAAGGTAATGCTAACTTGCTAATGCTAGCGATCTAATGCTAGTGCTAATATCTGGTCATTGTCATACTGTATTTGTCCTCTATGATGGGAATATGAGATCAGATGGCATTTAAGCATAACCCTTCATGAGAATATGAGATCAGATGGCATTTAAATAACCCTTCTTGTATATAGGCAAATAGAGTAATGTTAATGTTTGAATGCTAATGCTAACTTGCTAATGCTAGCGATCTAATGCTAGTGCTAATATCTGCTCATAGTTATACTGTAAGTGTCCTCTATGATGAGAATAAGACATCAGATGACATTTAAGCATAACCCTTTTATGAGAATATGAGATCAGATAGAATTCATGCTTATCCATTCTGTATATAGGCAAATACAGTAATGTTAATGTTTGAAAGCTATTGCTAACTTGCTAATGCTAGCGATCTAATGCTAGTGCTAATATCTGGTCATTGTCATACTGTAAGTGTTCTCTATGATGGTTATATGAGATCAGATGGCATTAAAGCATTTACCTTCATGAGAATATGAGATCAGATGGCATTTAATTAACCCTTCTTGTATATAGGCTAATACAGTAATGATAATGTTTGAATGCTACTGCTAACTTGCTAATGCTAGCGATCTAATGCTAGTGCTAAAATCTGGTGATTGTTATACTGTACGTGTACTCTATGATGAGAATATGAGATCAGATGGCAATAAAGCTTAACCCTTCTTGTATACAGGAAAATACAGTAATGTTAATGTTTGAATGTTAATTCTAACTTGCTAATGCCAGCGATCTAATGCTAGTGCTAATATATGTTCATTGTCATACTGTGAGTGTTCGCTATGATGGGAATATGAGAACAGATGGCATTTAATTAACCCTTCTTGTATATACGCTAATACAGTAATGTTAATGTTTGAATGCTAAGGCTAACTTGCTAATGCTAGGGATTTTATGCTAGTGCTAATATCTGCTCATTGTTATACTGTAAGTGTCCTCTATGATGAGAATAAGACATCAGATGGCATTTCCGCATAACCCTTCATGAGAATATTAGAACAGATGGCATTTAAGCTAATCCATTCTTGTTTATAGGCAAATACAGTAATGTTATTGTTTGAATGCTAATGCTTTCTTGTTAATGCTAGCGATCTAATGCTTGTGCTAATATCTGGTCATTGTCATACTGTATTTGTCCTCTATGATGGGAATATGAGATCAGATGGCATTTAAATAACCCTTCTTGTATATAGGCAAATACAGTAATGTTAATGTTTGAATGCTAATGCTAACTTGCTAATGCTAGCGATCTAATGCTAGTGCCAATATCTGCTCATTGTTATACTGTTAGTGTCCTCTATGATGAGAATAAGACATCAGATGACATTTAAGCATAACCCTTGATGAGAATATTAGATCAGATAGCATTTATGCTTATCCATTCATGTATATAGGCAAATACAGTAATGTAAATGTTTGAATGCTAATACTAACTTGCTAATGCTAGCGATCTAATGCTAGTGCTAATATCTGGTGATTGTTATACTGTACGTGTACTCTATGATGAGAATATGAGATCAGATGGCAATAAAGCTTAACCTTTCTTCTATATAGGCAAATACAGTAATGTTCATTTTGAATGCTAATTCTAACATGCTAATGGTAGCGATCTAATGCTAGTGCTAATATCTGTTCATTGTCATACTGTAAGTGTTCTCTATGATGGGAATATGAGATCAGATGGCATTTAATTAACCCTTCTTGTATATAGGCTAATACAGTAATATTATAGTTTGAATGCTAAGGCTAACTTGCTAATGCTAGCGATCTAATGCTAGTGCTAATATCTGCTCATTGTTATACTGTAAGTGTCCTCTATGATGAGAATAAGACATCAGATGGCATTTAAGCATAACCCTTCATGAGAATATGAGAACAGATGGCATTTAAGCATATCCATTCTTGTTTATAGGCAAATAGAGTAATGTTAATGTTTGAAAGGTAATGCTAACTTGCTAATGCTATCGATCTAATGATAGTGCTAATATCTGGTGATTGTCATACTGTATTTGTCCTCTATGATGGGAATATGAGAACAGATGACATTTAAGCATAAGCCTTCATGAGAATATGAAATCAGATGGAATTAAATTAACCCTTCTTGTATATAGGCAAATACAGTAATGTTAATGTTTGAATGCTAATGCTAACATGCTAATGCTAGCGATCTAATGCTAGTGCTAATATCTGCTCATTGTCATACTGTAAGTGTTCTCTATGTTGGGAATATGAGATCAGATGGCATTTAATTAACCCTTCTTGTATATTGGCAAATACAGTAATGTTAATGTTTGAATGCTAATTCTAACTTGCTAATGCTAGCGATATAATGCTAGTGCTAATATCTGGTCATTGTCGTACTGTAAGTGTTCTCTATGATGGGAATATGAGATCAGATGGCATTTAACTAACCCTTCTTGTATATAGGCAAATACAGTAATGTTAATGTTTGAATGCGAAGGCTAACTTGCTAATGCTAGCGATCTAATGCTAGTGCTAATATCTGCTCATTGTTATACTGTCAGTGTCCTCTATGATGAGAATAAGACATCAGATGGCATTTAAGCATAACCCTTCATGTGAATATGAGATAAGATGCCATTTAAATAACCCTTCTTGCATATAGGCAAATACAGTAATATTAATGTTTGAATGCTAAGGCTAACTTGCTAATGCTAGCGATCTAATGCTAGTGCTAATATCTGCTCATTGTTATACTGTTAGTGTCCTCTATGATGAGAATAAGACATCAGATGGCATTTAAGCATAACCCTTCATGAGAATATGAGAACAGATGGCATTTAAGCATATCCATTCTTGTTTATAGGCAAATAGAGTAATGTTAATGTTTGAAAGGTAATGCTAACTTGCTAATGCTAGCGATCTAATGATAGTGCTAATATCTGGTCATTGTCATACTGTATTTGTCCTCTTTGATGGGAATATGAGAACAGATGACATTTAAGCATAAGCCTTCATGAGAATATGAAATCAGATGGAATTAAATTAACCCTTCTTGTATATAGGAAAATACAGTAATGGTAATGTTTGAATGCTAATGCTAACATGCTAATGCTAGCGATCTAATGCTAGTGCTAATATCTGCTCATTGTCATACTGTAAGTGTTCTCTATGTTGGGAATATGAGATCAGATGGCATTTAATTAACCCTTCTTGTATATTGGCAAATACAGTAATGTTAATGTTTGAATGCTAATTTAACTTGCTAATGCTAGCGATATAATGCTAGTGCTAATATCTGGTCATTGTCGTACTGTAAGTGTTCTCTATGATGGGAATATGAGATCAGATGGCATTTAACTAACCCTTCTTGTATATAGGCAAATACAGTAATGTTAATGTTTGAATGCGAAGGCTAACTTGCTAATGCTAGCGATCTAATGCTAGTGCTAATATCTGCTCATTGTTATACTGTCAGTGTCCTCTATGATGAGAATAAGACATCAGATGGCATTTAAGCATAACCCTTCATGTGAAGATGAGATAAGATGCCATTTAAATAACCCTTCTTGCATATAGGCAAATACAGTAATGTTAATGTTTGATTGCTAATGCTAACTTGCTAATGCTAGCGATCTAATGCTAGTGCTAATATCTGCTCATTGTTATACTGTAAGTGTCCTCTATGATGAGAATAAGACATCAGATGACATTTAAGCATAACCCTTGATGAGAATATGAGATCATATAGCATTTATGCTTATCCAATCTTGTATATAGGCAAATACAGTAATGTTAATGTTTGAATGCTAATGCTAACTTGCTAATGCTAGCGATCTAATGCTAGTGCTAATATCTGCTCATTGTCATACTGTATTTGTCCTCTATGATGGGAATATGAGATCAGATGGCATTTAAAGCATAACCCTTCATGAGAATATGAGATCAGATGGCATTTAAATAATCCCTTCTTGTATATAGGCAAATACAGTAATGTTAATGTTTGAATGCTAATGCTAACTTGCTAATGCTAGCGATCTAATGCTAGTGCCAATATCTGCTCATTGTAATACTGTAAGTGTCCTCTATGATGAGAATAAGACATCAGATGACATTTAAGCATAACCCTTGATGAGAATATGAGATCAGATAGCATTTATGCTCATCCATTCTTGTCTATAGGCAAATACAGTACTGTTAATGTTTCTATGCTAATACTAACTTGCTAATGCTAGCGATCTAATGCTAGTGCAAATATCTGGTGATTGTTATACTGATGAGAATAAGACATCAGATGACATTTAACTCTATGATGAGAATATGAGATCAGATGGCAATAAAGCTTAACCATTCTTGTATATATGCAAATACAGTAATGTTAATGATTGATTCCTAATTCTATCTTGCTAATGCTAGCGATCTAATGCTAGTGCTAATATCTGTTCATTGTCATACTGTAAGTGTTCTCTATGACGGGAATATGAGATCAGATGGCATTTAATTAAACCTTCTTGTATATAGGCTAATACAGTAATGTTAATGTTTGAATGCTAAGGCTAACTTGCTAATGCTATCGATCTAATGCTAGTGTTAATATCTGCTCATTGTTATACTGTAAGTGTCCTCTATGAAGAGAATAAGACATCAAATGGCATTTAAGCATAACCCTTCATGAGAATATGAGAACAGATGGCATTTAAGCTTATCCATTCTTGTATATAGGCAAATACAGAAATGTTAATGTTTGAAAGCTATTGCTAACTTGCTAATGCTAGCGATCTAATGCTAGTGCTAATATCTGGTCATTGTCATACTGTATTTGTCCTCTATGATGGGAATATGAGATCAGATGGCATTTAAGCATAACCCTTCATGAGAATATGAGATAAGATGGCATTTAAATAACCCTTCTTGTATATAGGCAAATACAGTAATGTTAATGTTTGAATGCTAATGCTAACTTGCTAATGCTAGCGATCTAATGCCAGTGCTAATATCTGCTCATTGTTATACTGTAAGTGTCCTCTATGTTGAGAATAAGACATCAGATGACATTTAAGCATAACCCTTTATGAGAATATGAGATCAGATAGAATTTATGCTTATCCATTCTTGTATATAGGCAAATACAGTAATGTTAATGTTTGAAAGCTATTCCTAACTTGCTAATGCTAGCGATCCAATGCTAGTGCTAATATCTGGTCATTGTCATACTGTAAGTGTTCTCTATGATGGGAATATGAGATCAGATGGCATTAAAGCATAACCCTTCATGAGAATATGAGATCAGATGGCATTTAATTAACCCTTCTTGTATATAGGCTAATACAGTAATGATAATGTTTGAATGCTACTGCTAACTTGCTAATGCTAGCGATCTAATGCTAGTGCAAAAATCTGGTGATTGTTATACTGTACGTGCACTCTATGATGAGAATATGAGATCAGATGGCAATAAAGCTTAACCCTTCTTGTATACAGGAAAATACAGTAATGTTAATTTTTGAATGTTAATTCTAACTGGCTAATGCCAGCGATCTAATGCTAGTGCTAATATATGTTCATTGTCATACTGTGAGTGTTCTCTATGATGGGAATATGAGAACAGATGGCATTTAATTACCCCTTCTTGTATATACGCTAATACAGTAATGTTAATGTTTGAATGCTAAGGCTAACTTGCTAATGCTAGGGATTTTATGCTAGTGCTAATATCTGCTCATTGTTATACTGTAAGTGTCCTCTATGAAGAGAATAAGACATCAGATGGCATTTCCAAGATAACCCTTCATGAGAATATGAGAACAGATGGCATTTAAAGCTTAATCCATTCTTGTTTATAGGCAAATACAGTAATGTTATTGTTTGAATGCTAATGCTTTCTTGTTAATGCTAGCGATCTAATGCTTGTGCTAATATCTGGTCATTGTCATACTGTATTTGTCCTCTATGATGGGAATATGAGATCAGATGGCATTTAAATAACCCTTCTTGTATATAGGCAAATACAGTAATGTTAATGTTTGAATGCTAATGCTAACTTGCTAATGCTAGCGATCTAATGCTAGTGCCAATATCTGCTCATTGTTATATTGTTAGTGTCCTCTATGATGAGAATAAGACATCAGATGACATTTAAGCATAACCCTTGATGAGAATATTAGATCAGATAGCATTTATGCTTATCCATTCATGTATATAGGCAAATACAGTAATGTAAATGTTTGAATGCTAATACTAACTTGCTAATGCTAGCGATCTAATGCTAGTGCTAATATCTGGTGATTGTTATACTGTACGTGTACTCTATGATGAGAATATGAGATCAGATGGCAATAAAACTTAACCTTTCTTCTATATAGGCAAATACAGTAATGTTCATTTTGAATGCTAATTCTAACTTGCTAATGGTAGCGATCTAATGCTAGTGCTAATATCTGTTCATTGTCATACTGTAAGTGTTCTCTATGATGGGAATATGAGATCAGATGGCATTTAATTAGCCCTTCTTGTACATAGGCTAATACAGTAATATTAATGTTTGAATGCTAAGGCTAACTTGCTAATGCTAGCGATCTAATGCTAGTGCTAATATCTGCTCATTGTTATACTGTAAGTGTCCTCTATGATGAGAAAAAGACATCAGATGGCATTTAAGCATAACCCTTCATGAGAATATGAGAACAGATGGCATTTAAGCATATCCATTCTTGTTTATAGGCAAATAGAGTAATGTTAATGTTTGAAAGGTAATGCTAACATGCTAATGCTAGCGATCTAATGCTAGTGCTAATATCTGCTCATTGTCATACTGTATTTGTCCTCTATGATGGGAATATGAGAACAGATGACATTTAAGCATAAGCCTTCATGAGAATATGAAATCAGATGGAATTAAATTAACCCTTCTTGTATATAGGCAAATACAGTAATGTTAATGTTTGAATGCTAATGCTAACATGCTAATGCTAGCGATCTAATGCTAGTGCTAATATCTGCTCATTGTCATACTGTAAGTGTTCTTTATGTTGGGAATATGAGATCAGATGGCATTTAATTAACCCTTCTTGTATATTGGCAAATACAGTAATGTTAATGTTTGAATGCTAATTCTAACTTGCTAATGCTAGCGATATAATGCTAGTGCTAATATCTGGTCATTGTCGTACTGTAAGTGTTCTCTGATGGGGAATATGAGATCAGATGGCATTTAACTAACCCTTCTGTATATAGGCAAATACAGTAATGTTAATGTTTGAATGCTAAGGCTAACTTGCTAATGCTAGCGATCTAATGCTAGTGCTAATATCTGCTCATTGTTATACTGTCAGTGTCCTCTATGATGAGAATTAGACATCAGATGGCATTTAAGCATAACCCTTCATGTGAATATGAGATCAGATGGCATTTAAATAACCCTTCTTGTATATAGGCAAATACAGTAATGTTAATGTTTGATTGCTAATGCTAACTTGCTAATGCTAGCGATCTAATGCTAGTGCTAATATCTGCTCATTGTTATACTGTAAGTGTCCTCTATGATGAGAATAAGACATCAGATGACATTTAAGCATAACCCTTGATGAGAATATGAGATCATATAGCATTTATGCTTATCCAATCTTGTATATAGGCAAATACAGTAATGTTAATGTTTGAATGCTAATGCTAAGTTGCTAATGCTAGCGATCTAATGCTAGTGCTAATATCTGGTCATTGTCATACTGTATTTGTCCTCTATGATGGGAATATGAGATCAGATGGCATTTAAGCATAACCCTTCATGAGAATATGAGATCAGATGGCATTTTGAATAACCCTTCTTGTATATAGGCAAATACAGTAATGTTAATGTTTGAATGCTAATGCTAACTTGCTAATGCTAGCGATCTAATGCTAGTGCCAATATCTGCTCATTGTAATACTGTAAGTGTCCTCTATGATGAGAATAAGACATCAGATGACATTTAAGCATAACCCTTGATGAGAATATGAGATCAGATAGCATTTAGGCTCATCCATTCTTGTATATAGGCAAATACAGTACTGTTAATGTTTCTATGCTAATACTAACTTGCTAATGCTAGCGATCTAATGCTAGTGCAAATATCTGGTGATTGTTATACTGTACGTGTACTCTATGATGAGAATATGAGATCAGATGGCAATAAAGCTTAACCCTTCTTGTATATATGCAAATACAGTAATGTTAATGATTGATTCCTAATTCTATCTTGCTAATGCTAGCGATCTAATGCTAGTGCTAATATCTGTTCATTGTCATACTGTAAGTGTTCTCTATGAGCATAACCCTT
This sequence comes from Gymnothorax javanicus, assembly GCA_029692085.1. Taxonomy (NCBI): domain Eukaryota; kingdom Metazoa; phylum Chordata; class Actinopteri; order Anguilliformes; family Muraenidae; genus Gymnothorax; species Gymnothorax javanicus. The sequence continues at coordinate 51,749,411 of CM056197.1, forward strand.
CGGAATATGAGATCAGATGGCATTTAATTAAACCTTCTTGTATATAGGCTAATACAGTAATGTTAATGTTTGAATGCTAAGGCTAACTTGCTAATGCTATCGATCTAATGCTAGTGTTAATATCTGCTCATTGTTATACTGTAAGTGTCCTCTATGAAGAGAATAAGACATCAAATGGCATTTAAGCATAACCCTTCATGAGAATATGAGAACAGATGGCATTTAAGCTTATCCATTCTTGTATATAGGCAAATACAGAAATGTTAATGTTTGAAAGCTATTGCTAACTTGCTAATGCTAGCGATCTAATGCTAGTGCTAATATCTGGTCATTGTCATACTGTATTTGTCCTCTATGATGGGAATATGAGATCAGATGGCATTTAAGCATAACCCTTCATGAGAATATGAGATAAGATGGCATTTAAATAACCCTTTTGTATATAGGCAAATACAGTAATGTTAATGTTTGAATGCTAATGCTAACTTGCTAATGCTAGCGATCTAATGCCAGTGCTAATATCTGCTCATTGTTATACTGTAAGTGTCCTCTATGTTGAGAATAAGACATCAGATGACATTTAAGCATAACCCTTTATGAGAATATGAGATCAGATAGAATTTATGCTTATCCATTCTTGTATATAGGCAAATACAGTAATGTTAATGTTTGAAAGCTATTCCTAACTTGCTAATGCTAGCGATCCAATGCTAGTGCTAATATCTGGTCATTGTCATACTGTAAGTGTTCTCTATGATGGGAATATGAGATCAGATGGCATTAAAGCATTTACCTTCATGAGAATATGAGATCAGATGGCATTTAATTAACCCTTCTTGTATATAGGCTAATACAGTAATGATAATGTTTGAATGCTACTGCTAACTTGCTAATGCTAGCGATCTAATGCTAGTGCAAAAATCTGGTGATTGTTATACTGTCAGTGCACTCTATGATGAGAATATGAGATCAGATGGCAATAAAGCTTAACCCTTCTTGTATACAGGAAAATACAGTAATGTTAATTTTTGAATGTTAATTCTAACTGGCTAATGCCAGCGATCTAATGCTAGTGCTAATATATGTTCATTGTCATACTGTGAGTGTTCTCTATGATGGGAATATGAGAACAGATGGCATTTAATAACCCTTCTTGTATATACGCTAATACAGTAATGTTAATGTTTGAATGCTAAGGCTAACTTGCTAATGCTAGGGATTTTATGCTAGTGCTAATATCTGCTCATTGTTATACTGTAAGTGTCCTCTATGAAGAGAATAAGACATCAGATGGCATTTCCGCATAACCCTTCATGAGAATATGAGAACAGATGGCATTTAAGCTAATCCATTCTTGTTTATAGGCAAATACAGTAAATGTTATTGTTTGAATGCTAATGCTTTCTTGTTAATGCTAATATCTAATGCTTGTGCTAATATCTGGTCATTGTCATACTGTATTTGTCCTCTATGATGGGAATATGAGATCAGATGGCATTTAAATAACCCTTCTTGTATATAGGCAAATACAGTAATGTTAATGTTTGAATGCTAATGCTAACTTGCTAATGCTAGCGATCTAATGCTAGTGCCAATATCTGCTCATTGTTATATTGTTAGTGTCCTCTATGATGAGAATAAGACATCAGATGACATTTAAGCATAACCCTTGATGAGAATATTAGATCAGATAGCATTTATGCTTATCCATTCATGTATATAGGCAAATACAGTAATGTAAATGTTTGAATGCTAATACTAACTTGCTAATGCTAGCGATCTAATGCTAGTGCTAATATCTGGTGATTGTTATACTGTACGTGTAATTATGATGAGAGAATATGAGATCAGATGGCAATAAAACTTAACCTTTCTTCTATATAGGCAAATACAGTAATGTTCATTTTGAATGCTAATTCTAACTTGCTAATGGTAGCGATCTAATGCTAGTGCTAATATCTGTTCATTGTCATACTGTAAGTGTTCTCTATGATGGGGAATATGAGATCAGATGGCATTTAATTAGCCCTTCTTGTACATAGGCTAATACAGTAATATTAATGTTTGAATGCTAAGGCTAACTTGCTAATGCTAGCGATCTAATGCTAGTGCTAATATCTGCTCATTGTTATACTGTAAGTGTCCTATGATGATGAAAAGACATCAGATGGCATTTAACAGACCCTTCATGAGAATATGAGAACAGATGGCATTTAAGCATATCCATTCTTGTTTATAGGCAAATAGAGTAATGTTAATGTTTGAAAGGTAATGCTAACATGCTAATGCTAGCGATCTAATGCTAGTGCTAATATCTGCTCATTGTCATACTGTATTTGTCCTCTATGATGGGAATATGAGAACAGATGACATTTAAGCATAAGCCTTCATGAGAATATGAAATCAGATGGAATTAAATTAACCCTTCTTGTATATAGGCAAATACAGTAATGTTAATGTTTGAATGCTAATGCTAACATGCTAATGCTAGCGATCTAATGCTAGTGCTAATATCTGCTCATTGTCATACTGTAAGTGTTCTTTATGTTGGGAATATGAGATCAGATGGCATTTAATTAACCCTTCTTGTATATTGGCAAATACAGTAATGTTAATGTTTGAATGCTAATTCTAACTTGCTAATGCTAGCGATATAATGCTAGTGCTAATATCTGGTCATTGTCGTACTGTAAGTGTTCTCTATGATGGGAATATGAGATCAGATGGCATTTAACTAACCCTTCTTGTATATAGGCAAATACAGTAATGTTAATGTTTGAATGCGAAGGCTAACTTGCTAATGCTAGCGATCTAATGCTAGTGCTAATATCTGCTCATTGTTATACTGTCAGTGTCCTCTATGATGAGAATTAGACATCAGATGGCATTTAAGCATAACCCTTCATGTGAATATGAGATAAGATGCCATTTAAATAACCCTTCTTGCATATAGGCAAATACAGTAATGTTAATGTTTGATTGCTAATGCTAACTTGCTAATGCTAGCGATCTAATGCTAGTGCTAATATCTGCTCATTGTTATACTGTAAGTGTCCTCTATGATGAGAATAAGACATCAGATGACATTTAAGCATAACCCTTGATGAGAATATGAGATCATATAGCATTTATGCTTATCCAATCTTGTATATAGGCAAATACAGTAATGTTAATGTTTGAATGCTAATGCTAAGTTGCTAATGCTAGCGATCTAATGCTAGTGCTAATATCTGGTCATTGTCATACTGTATTTGTCCTCTATGATGGGAATATGAGATCAGATGGCATTTAAGCATAACCCTTCATGAGAATATGAGATCAGATGGCATTTGAATAACCCTTCTTGGATATAGGCAAATACAGTAATGTTAATGTTTGAATGCTAATGCTAACTTGCTAATGCTAGCGATCTAATGCTAGTGCCAATATCTGCTCATTGTAATACTGTAAGTGTCCTCTATGATGAGAATAAGACATCAGATGACATTTAAGCATAACCCTTGATGAGAATATGAGATCAGATAGCATTTAGGCTCATCCATTCTTGTATATAGGCAAATACAGTACTGTTAATGTTTCTATGCTAATACTAACTTGCTAATGCTAGCGATCTAATGCTAGTGCAAATATCTGGTGATTGTTATACTGTACGTGTACTCTATGATGAGAATATGAGATCAGATGGCAATAAAGCTTAACCCTTCTTGTATATAGGCAAATACAGTAATGTTAATGATTGATTCCTATTTCTATCTTGCTAATGCTAGCGATCTAATGCTAGTGCTAATATCTGTTCATTGTCATACTGTAAGTGTTCTCTATGATGGGAATATGAGATCAGATGGCATTTAATTAAACCTTCTTGTATATAGGCTAATACAGTAATGTTAATGTTTGAATGCTAAGGCTAACTTGCTAATGCTATCGATCTAATGCTAGTGTTAATATCTGCTCATTGTTATACTGTAAGTGTCCTCTATGAAGAGAATAAGACATCAAATGGTATTTAAGCATAACCCTTCATGAGAATATGAGAACAGATGGCATTTAAGCTTATCCATTCTTGTATATAGGCAAATACAGAAATGTTAATGTTTGAAAGATATTGCTAACTTTCTAATGCTAGCGATCTAATGCTAGTGCTAATATCTGGTCATTGTCATACTGTATTTGTCCTCTATGATGGGAATATGAGATCAGATGGCATTTAAGCATAACCCTTCATGAGAATATGAGATCAGATGGCATTTAAATAACCCTTCTTGTATATAGGCAAATACAGTAATGTTAATGTTTGAATGCTAATGCTAACTTGCTAATGCTAGCGATCTAATTCTAGTGCTAATATCTGCTCATTGTTATACTGTAAGTGTCCTCTATGTTGAGAATAAGACATCAGATGACATTTAATCATAACCCTTTATGAGAATATGAGATCAGATAGAATTTATGCTTATCCATTCTTGTATATAGGCAAATACAGTAATGTTAATGTTTGAAAGCTATTGCTAACTTGCTAATGCTAGCGATCCAATGCTAGTGCTAATATCTGGTCATTGTCATACTGTAAGTGTTCTCTATGATGGGAATATGAGATCAGATGGCATTAAAGCATTTAACTTCATGAAAATATGAGATCAGATGGCATTTAATTAACCCTTCTTGTATATAGGCTAATACAGTAATGATAATGTTTGAATGCTACTGCTAACTTGCTAATGCTAGCGATCTAATGCTAGTGCTAAAATCTGGTGATTGTTATACTGTACGTGTACTCTATGATGAGAATATGAGATCAGATGGCAATAAAGCTTAACCCTTCTTGTATACAGGAAAATACAGTAATGTTAATGTTTGAATCCTAATTCTAACTTGCTAATGCCAGCGATCTAATGCTAGTGCTAATATATGTTCATTGTCATACTGTAAGTGTTCTCTATGATGGGAATATGAGAACAGATGGCATTTAATTAACCCTTCTTGTATATGCGCTAATACAGTAATGTTAATGTTTGAATGCTAAGGCTAACTTGCTAATGCTAGCGATTTTATGCTAGTGCGAATATATGCTCATTGTTATACTGTAAGTGTCCTCTATGATGAGAATAAGACATCAGATGGCATTTACGCATAACCCTTCATGAGAATATGAGAACAGATGGCATTTAACCTAAACCATTCTTGTTTATAGGCAAATACAGTAATGTTAATGTTTGAATGCTAATGCTTTCTTGTTAATGCTAGCGATCTAATGCTTGTGCTAATATCTGGTCATTGTCATACTGTATTTGTCCTCTATGATGGGAATATGAGATCAGATGGCATTTAAGCATAACCCTTAATGAGAATATGAGATCAGATGGCATTTAAATAACCCTTCTTGTATATAGGCAAATACAGTAATGTTAATGTTTGAATGCTAATGCTAACTTGCTAATGCTAGCGATCTAATGCTAGTGCCAATATCTGCTCATTGTTATACTGTAAGTGTCCTCTATGATGAGAATAAGACATCAGATGACATTTAAGCAGAACCCTTGATGAGAATATTAGATCAGATAGCATTAATGCTTATCCATTCTTGTATATAGGTAAATACAGTAATGTTAATGTTTGAATGCTAATACTATCTTGCTAATGCTTGCGATCTAATGCTAGTGCTAATATCCGGTGATTGTTATACTGTACGTGTACTCTATGATGAGAATATGAGATCAGATGGCAATAAAGCTTAACCTTTCTTGTATATAGGCAAATACAGTAATGTTAATTTTGAATGCTAATTCTAACTTGCTAATGGTAGTGATCTAATGCTAGTGCTAATATCTGTTCATTGTCATACTGTAAGTGTTCTCTATGATGGGAATATGAGATCAGATGGCATTTAATTAAACCTTCTTGTATATAGGCTAATACAGTAATATTAATGTTTGAATGCTAAGGCTAACTTGCTAATGCTAGCGATCTAATGCTAGTGCTAATATCTGCTCATTGTTATACTGTAAGTGTCCTCTATGATGAGAATAAGACATCAGATGGCATTTAAGCATAACCCTTCATGAGAATATGAGAACAGATGGCACTTAAGCTTATCCATTCTTGTTTATAGGCAAATAGAGTAATGTTAATGTTTGAAAGGTAATGCTAACTTGCTAATGCTAGCGATCTAATGCTAGTGCTAATATCTGGTCATTGTCATACTGTATTTGTCCTCTATGATGGGAATATGAGATCAGATGGAATTTAAGCATAACCCTTCATGAGAATATGAGATCAGATGGCATTTAAATAACCCTTCTTGTATATAGGCAAATAGAGTAATGTTAATGTTTGAATGCTAATGCTAACTTGCTAATGCTAGCGATCTAATGCTAGTGCTAATATCTGCTCATAGTTATACTGTAAGTGTCCTCTATGATGAGAATAAGACATCAGATGACATTTAAGCATAACCCTTTATGAGAATATGAGATCATTTAGAATTCATGCTTATCCATTCTTGTATATAGGCAAATACAGTAATGTTAATGTTTGAAAGCTATTGCTAACTTGCTAATGCTAGCGATCTAATGCTAGTGCTAATATCTGGTCATTGTCATACTGTAAGTGTTCTCTATGATGGGAATATGAGATCAGATGGCATTAAAGCATTTACCTTCCTGAGAATATGAGATCAGATGGCATTTAATTAACCCTTCTTGTATAAAGGCTAATACAGTAATGATAATGTTTGAATGCTACTGCTAACTTGCTAATGCTAGCGATCTAATGCTAGTGCTAAAATCTGGTGATTGTTATACTTTACGTGTACTCTATGATGAGAATATGAGATCAGATGGCAATAAAGCTTAACCCTTCTTGTATACAGGAAAATACAGTAATGTTAATGTTTGAATGTTAATTTTAACTTGCTAATGCCAGCGATCTAATGCTAGTGCTAATATATGTTCATTGTCATACTGTGAGTGTTCTCTATGATGGGAATATGAGAACAGATGGCATGTAATTAACCCTTCTTGTATATACGCTAATACAGTAATGTTAATGTTTGTATGCTAAGGCTAACTTGCTAATGCTAGGGATTTAATGCTAGTGCTAATATCTGCTCATTGTTATACTGTAAGTGTCCTCTATGATGAGAATAAGACAACAGATGGCATTTCCGCATAACCCTTCATGAGAATATGAGAACAGATGACATTTAAGCTAATCCATTCTTGTTTAAAGGCAAATACAGTAATGTTATTGTTTGAATGCTAATGCTTTCTTGTTAATGCTAGCGATCTAATGCTTGTGCTAATATCTGGTCATTGTCATACTGTATTTGTCCTCTATGATGGGAATATGAGATCAGATGGCATTTAAGCATAACCCTTAATGAGAATATGAGATCAGATGGCATTTAAATAACCCTTCTTGTATATAGGCAAATACAGTAATGTTAATGTTTGAATGCTAATGCTAACTTGATAATGCTAGCGATCTAATGTTAGTGCCAATATCTGCTCATTGTTATACTGTAAGTGTCCTCTATGATGAGAATAAGACATCAGATGACATTTAAGCAGAACCCTTGATGAGAATATTAGATCAGATAGCATTAATGCTTATCCATTCTTGTATATAGGCAAATACAGTAATGTTAATGTTTGAATGCTAATACTATCTTGCTAATGCTAGCGATCTAATGCTAGTGCTAATATCCGGTGATTGTTATACTGTACGTGTACTCTATGATGAGAATATGAGATCAGATGGCAATAAAGCTTAACCTTTCTTGTATATAGGCAAATACAGTAATGTTAATTTTGAATGCTAATTCTAACTTGCTAATGGTAGTGATCTAATGCTAGTGCTAATATCTGTGCATTGTCATACTGTAAGTGTTCTCTATGATGGGAATATGAGATCAGATGGCATTTAATTAAACCTTCTTGTATATAGGCTAATACAGTAATATTAATGTTTGAATGCTAAGGCTAACTTGCTAATGCTAGCGATCTAATGCTAGTGCTAATATCTGCTCATTGTTATACTGTAAGTGTCCTCTATGATGAGAATAAGACTTCAGATGGCATTTAAGCATAACCCTTCATGAGAATATGAGAACAGACGGCTTTTAAGCATATCCATTCTTGTTTATAGGCAAATAGAGCAATGTTAATGTTTGAAAGGTAATGCTAACTTGCTAATGCTAGCGATCTAATGCTAGTGCTAATATCTGGTCATTGTCATACTGTATTTGTCCTCTATGATGGGAATATGAGAACAGATGGCATTTAAGCATAACCCTTCATGAGAATATGAGATTAGATGGAATAAATTAACCCGTCTTGTATATAGGCAAATACAGTAATGTTAATGTTTGAAAGCTATTGCTAACTTGCTAATGCTAGCGATCCAATGCTAGTGCTAATATCTGGTCATTGTCATACTGTAAGTGTTCTCTATGATGGGAATATGAGATCAGATGGCATTAAAGCATTTAACTTCATGAAAATATGAGATCAGATGGCATTTAATTAACCCTTCTTGTATATAGGCTAATACAGTAATGATAATGTTTGAATGCTACTGCTAACTTGCTAATGCTAGCGATCTAATGCTAGTGCTAAAATCTGGTGATTGTTATACTGTACGTGTACTCTATGATGAGAATATGAGATCAGATGGCAATAAAGCTTAACCCTTCTTGTATACAGGAAAATACAGTAATGTTAATGTTTGAATCCTAATTCTAACTTGCTAATGCCAGCGATCTAATGCTAGTGCTAATATATGTTCATTGTCATACTGTAAGTGTTCTCTATGATGGGAATATGAGAACAGATGGCATTTAATTAACCCTTCTTGTATATACGCTAATACAGTAATGTTAATGTTTGAATGCTAAGGCTAACTTGCTAATGCTAGCGATTTTATGCTAGTGCGAATATATGCTCATTGTTATACTGTAAGTGTCCTCTATGATGAGAATAAGACATCAGATGGCATTTACGCATAACCCTTCATGAGAATATGAGAACAGATGGCATTTAACCTAAACCATTCTTGTTTATAGGCAAATACAGTAATGTTAATGTTTGAATGCTAATGCTTTCTTGTTAATGCTAGCGATCTAATGCTTGTGCTAATATCTGGTCATTGTCATACTGTATTTGTCCTCTATGATGGGAATATGAGATCAGATGGCATTTAAGCATAACCCTTAATGAGAATATGAGATCAGATGGCATTTAAATAACCCTTCTTGTATATAGGCAAATACAGTAATGTTAATGTTTGAATGCTAATGCTAACTTGCTAATGCTAGCGATCTAATGCTAGTGCCAATATCTGCTCATTGTTATACTGTAAGTGTCCTCTATGATGAGAATAAGACATCAGATGACATTTAAGCAGAACCCTTGATGAGAATATTAGATCAGATAGCATTAATGCTTATCCATTCTTGTATATAGGTAAATACAGTAATGTTAATGTTTGAATGCTAATACTATCTTGCTAATGCTTGCGATCTAATGCTAGTGCTAATATCCGTGATTGTTATACTGTCACGTGTAATCTATGATGAGAATATGAGATCAGATGGCAATAAAGCTTAACCTTTCTTGTATATAGGCAAATACAGTAATGTTAATTTTGAATGCTAATTCTAACTTGCTAATGGTAGTGATCTAATGCTAGTGCTAATATCTGTTCATTGTCATACTGTAAGTGTTCTCTATGATGGGAATATGAGATCAGATGGCATTTAATTAAACCTTCTTGTATATAGGCTAATACAGTAATATTAATGTTTGAATGCTAAAGGCTAACTTGCTAATGCTAGCGATCTAATGCTAGTGCTAATATCTGCTCATTGTTATACTGTAAGTGTCCTCTATGATGAGAATAAGACATCAGATGGCATTTAAGCATAACCTTTCATGAGAATATGAGAACAGATGGCACTTAAGCTTATCCATTCTTGTTTATAGGCAAATAGAGTAATGTTAATGTTTGAAAGGTAATGCTAACTTGCTAATGCTAGCGATCTAATGCTAGTGCTAATATCTGGTCATTGTCATACTGTATTTGTCCTCTATGATGGGAATATGAGATCAGATGGAATTTAAGCATAACCCTTCATGAGAATATGAGATCAGATGGCATTTAAATAACCCTTCTTGTATATAGGCAAATAGAGTAATGTTAATGTTTGAATGCTAATGCTAACTTGCTAATGCTAGCGATCTAATGCTAGTGCTAATATCTGCTCATAGTTATACTGTAAGTGTCCTCTATGATGAGAATAAGACATCAGATGACATTTAAGCATAACCCTTTATGAGAATATGAGATCATTTAGAATTCATGCTTATCCATTCTTGTATATAGGCAAATACAGTAATGTTAATGTTTGAAAGCTATTGCTAACTTGCTAATGCTAGCGATCTAATGCTAGTGCTAATATCTGGTCATTGTCATACTGTAAGTGTTCTCTATGATGGGAATATGAGATCAGATGGCATTAAAGCATTTACCTTCCTGAGAATATGAGATCAGATGGCATTTAATTAACCCTTCTTGTATAAAGGCTAATACAGTAATGATAATGTTTGAATGCTACTGCTAACTTGCTAATGCTAGCGATCTAATGCTAGTGCTAAAATCTGGTGATTGTTATACTTTACGTGTACTCTATGATGAGAATATGAGATCAGATGGCAATAAAGCTTAACCCTTCTTGTATACAGGAAAATACAGTAATGTTAATGTTTGTATGCTAAGGCTAACTTGCTAATGCTAGGGATTTTATGCTAGTGCTAATATCTGCTCATTGTTATACTGTAAGTGTCCTCTATGATGAGAATAAGACAACAGATGGCATTTCCGCATAACCCTTCATGAGAATATGAGAACAGATGACATTTAAGCTAATCCATTCTTGTTTAAAGGCAAATACAGTAATGTTATTGTTTGAATGCTAATGCTTTCTTGTTAATGCTAGCGATCTAATGCTTGTGCTAATATCTGGTCATTGTCATACTGTATTTGTCCTCTATGATGGGAATATGAGATCAGATGGCATTTAAGCATAACCCTTAATGAGAATATGAGATCAGATGGCATTTAAATAACCCTTCTTGTATATAGGCAAATACAGTAATGTTAATGTTTGAATGCTAATGCTAACTTGATAATGCTAGCGATCTAATGTTAGTGCCAATATCTGCTCATTGTTATACTGTAAGTGTCCTCTATGATGAGAATAAGACATCAGATGACATTTAAGCAGAACCCTTGATGAGAATATTAGATCAGATAGCATTAATGCTTATCCATTCTTGTATATAGGCAAATACAGTAATGTTAATGTTTGAATGCTAATACTATCTTGCTAATGCTAGCGATCTAATGCTAGTGCTAAATTCCGGTGATTGTTATACTGTACGTGTACTCTATGATGAGAATATGAGATCAGATGGCAATAAAGCTTAACCTTTCATGTATATAGGCAAATACAGTAATGTTAATTTTGAATGCTAATTCTAACTTGCTAATGGTAGTGATCTAATGCTAGTGCTAATATCTGTGCATTGTCATACTGTAAGTGTTCTCTATGATGGGAATATGAGATCAGATGGCATTTAATTAAACCTTCTTGTATATAGGCTAATACAGTAATATTAATGTTTGAATGCTAAGGCTAACTTGCTAATGCTAGCGATCTAATGCTAGTGCTAATATCTGCTCATTGTTATACTGTAAGTGTCCTCTATGATGAGAATAAGACATCAGATGGCATTTAAGCATAACCCTTCATGAGAATATGAGAACAGATGGCTTTTAAGCATATCCATTCTTGTTTATAGGCAAATAGAGCAATGTTAATGTTTGAAAGGTAATGCTAACTTGCTAATGCTAGCGATCTAATGCTAGTGCTAATATCTGGTCATTGTCATACTGTATTTGTCCTCTATGATGGGAATATGAGAACAGATGGCATTTAAGCATAACCCTTCATGAGAATATGAGATTAGATGGAATTAAATTAACCCGTCTTGTATATAGGCAAATACAGTAATGTTAATGTTTGAATGCTAATGCTAACTTGCTAATGCTAGCGATCTAATGCTAGTGCTAATATCTGCTCATTGTCATACTGTAAGTGTTCTCTATGATGGGAATATGAGATCAGATGGCATTTAATTAACCCTTCTTGTATATAGGCAAATACAGTAATGTTAATGTTTGAATGCTAATTCTAACTTGCTAATGCTAGCGATCTAATGCTAGTGCTAATATCTGGTCATTGTCGTACTGTAAGTGTTCTCTATGATGGGAATATGAGATCAGATGGCATTTAATTAACACTTCTTGTATATAGGCAAATACAGTAATGTTAATGTTTGAATGCGAAGGCTAACTTGCTAATGCTAGCGATCTAATGCTAGTGCTAATATCTGCTCATTGTTATACTGTAAGTGTCCTCTATGATGAGAATAAGACATCAGATGGCATTTAAGCATAACCCTTCATGTGAATATGAGATAAGATGCCATTTAAATAACCCTTCTTGTATATAGGCAAATACAGTAATGTTTATGTTTGAATGCTAATGCTTTCTTGTTAATGCTAGCGATCTAATGCTTGTGCTAATATCTGGTCATTGTCATACTGTATTTGTCCTCTATGATGGGAATATGAGATCAGATGGCATTTAAGCATAACCCTTCATGAGAATATGAGATCAGATGGCATTTAAATAACCCTTCTTGTATATAGGCAAATACAGTTATGTTAATGTTTGAATGCTAATGCTAACTTGCTAATGCTAGCGATCTAATGCTAATGCCAATACCTTCTCATTGTAATACTGTAAGTGCCCTCTATGATGAGAATAAGACATAAGATGACATTTAAGCATAACCCTTGATGAGAATATGAGATCAGATAGCATTTATGCTCATCCATTCTTGTATATAGGCAAATACAGTACTGTTAATGTTTCTATGCTAATACTAACTTGCTAATGCTAGCGATCTAATGCTAGTGCTAATATCTGGTGATTGTTATACAGTACGTGTACTCTATGATGAGAATATGAGATCAGATGGCAATAAAGCTTAACCTTTCTTGTATATAGGCAAATACAGTAATGTTAATTTTGAATGCTAATTCTAACTTGCTAATGGTAGTGATCTAATGCTAGTGCTAATATCTGTTTATTATCACACTGTAAGTGTTCTCAATGATGGGAATATGAGATCAGATGGCATTTAATTAAACCTTCTTGTATATAGGCTAATACAGTAATGTTAATGTTTGAATGCTACTGCTAACTTGCTAATGCTAGCGATCTAATGCTAGTGTTAATTTCTGCTCATTGTTATACTGTAAGTGTCCTCTATGAAGAGAATAAGACATCAAATGGCATTTAAGCATAACCCTTCATGAGAATATGAGAACAGATGGCATTTAAGCTTATCCATTCTTGTATATAGGCAAATACAGTAATGTTAATGTTTGAAAGCTATTGCTAACTTGCTAATGCTAGCAATCTAATGCTAGTGCTAATATCTGGTCATTGTCATACTGTATTTGTCCTCTATGATGGGAATATGAGATCAGATGGCATTTAAGCATAAACCTTCATGAGAATATGAGATCAGATGGCATTTAAATAACCCTTCTTGTATATAGGCAAATACAGTAATGATAATGTTTGAATGCTAATGCTAACTTGCTAATGCTAGCGATCAAATGCTAGTGCTAATATCTGCTCATTGTTATACTGTAAGTGTCCTATATGATGAGAATAAGACATCAGATGACATTTAAGCATAACCCTTTATGAGAATATGAGATCAGATAGAATTTATGCTTATCCATTCTTGTATATAGGCAAATACAGTAATGTTAATGTTTGAAAGCTATTGCTAACTTGCTAATGCTAGCGATCTAATGCTAGTGCTAATATCTGGTCATTGTCATACTGTAAGTGTTCTCTATGATGGGAATATGAGATCAGATGGCATTAAAACATTTACCTTCATGAGAATATGAGATCAGATGGCATTTAATTAACCCTTCTTGTAAATAGGCTAATACAGTAATGATAATGTTTGAATGCTACTGCTTACTTGCTAATGCTAGCGATCTAATGCTAGTGCTAATATCTGCTCATTGTTATAATGTAAGTGTCCTCAATGTTGAAAATAAGACATCAGATGGCATTTAAGCATAACCCTTCAAGAGAATATGAGAACAGATGTCATTTAAGCTTATCCATTCTTGTATATAGGAAAATACAGTAATGTTAATGTTTGAAAGCTAATGCTGACTTGCTAATGCTACCGATCTAATGCTAGTGCTAAATCTGGTGATTGTTATACTGTACGTTTACTCTATGATGAGAATATGAGATCAAATGGCAATAAAGCTTAACCCTTCTTGTATACAGGAAAATACAGTAATGTTAATGTTTGAATGCTAATTCTAACTTGCTAATGGCAACGATCTAATGCTAGTGCTAATATATGTTCATTGTCGTACTGTAAGTGTTCTCTTTGATGGGAATATGAGAACAGATGGCATTTAATTAATCCTTCTTGTATATACGCTAATAAAGTAATGTTAATGTTTGAATGCTAAGGCTAACTTGCTAATGTTTGCGATTTTATGCTAGTGCGAATATCTGCTCATTTTTATACTGTAAGTGTCCTCTATGATGAGAATAAGACATCAGATGGAATTTACGCATAAACCTTCATGAGTATTTGAGAACAGATGGCATTTAAGCTAATCCATTTCTGTTTATAGGCAAATACAGTAATGTTAATGTTTGAATTCTAATGCGTTCTTGTTAATGCTAGCGATCTAATGCTTGTGCTAATATCTGTTCATTATCATACTGTATTTGTCCTCTATGATGGGAATATGAGATCAGATGGCATTTAAGCATTACCCTTAATGAGAATATGAGATCAGATGGCATTTAAATAACCCTTCTTGTATATAGGCAAATACAGTAATGTTAATGTTTGAATGCTAATGCTAACATGCTAATGCTAGCGATCTAATGCTAGTGCTAATATCTGCTCATTGTCATACTGTAAGTGTTCTCTATGATGGGAATATGAGATCAGATGGCATTTAATTAACCCTTCTTGTATATAGAATGCTAATGCTAAATACAGTAATGTTAATGTTTGAATGCTATTTCTAACTTGCTAATGCTAGCGATCTAATGCTAGTGCTAATATCTGGTCATTGTCATACTGTAAGTGTCCTCTATGATGGGAATATGAGATCAGATGGCAGATGGAGAATTTAATCAGATGGCATTTAAATATCCATTCTTGTATATAGGCAAATACAGTAATGTTAATGTTTGAATGCTAATGCTAACTTGCTAATGCTAGCGATCTAATGCTAGTGCTAATATCTGGTCATTGTCATACTGTATTTGTCCTCTATGATGGGAATATGAGATCAGATGGCATTTTTAAGCATAACCCTTCATGAGAATATGAGATCAGATGGCATCTCGCTCATTTTAAATAACCCTTCTTGTATATAGGCAAATACAGTAATGTTAATGTTTGAATGCTAATGCTAACTTGCTAATGCTAGCGATCTAATGCTAGTGCTAATATCTGTTCATTGTTATACTGTATTTGTCCTCTATGATGAGAATAAGACATCAGATGACATTTAGATGGCATAACCCTTCTTGTATATGAGATTATTGAAGATCAGATATTATTTATGCTTATCCATTCTTGTATATAGGCAAATACAGTAATGTTAATGTTTGAATGCTAATGCTAACTTAGTAATGTTAATAATGCTAGCGATCTAATGCTAGTGCTAATATCTGCTCATTGTTATACTGTAAGTGTCCTCTATGATGAGAATAACACATCAGATGACATTTAAGCATAACCCTTTATGAGAATATGAGATCATATAGCATTTATGCTTATCCATTCTTGTATATAGGCAAATACAGTAATGTTAATGTTTGAATGCTAATGCTAACTTGCTAATGCTAGCGATCTAATGCTAGTGCTAATATCTGTTCATTGTCATACTGTAAGTGTTCTCTATGATGGGAATATGAGATCACATGGCATTTAATTAACCCTTCTTGTATATAGGCTAATACAGTAATGTTAATGTTTGAATGCTAAGGCTAACTTGCTAATGCTATCGATCTAATGCTAGTACTAATATCTGCTCAATGTTACACTGTAAGTGTCCTCTATGATGAGAATAAGACATCAGATGGCATTTAAGCATAACCCTTCATGAGAATATGAGAACAGATGGCATTTAAGCTTATCCATTCTTGTTTATTGGCAAATAGAGTAATGTTAATATTTGAAAGGTAATGCTAACTTGCTAATGCTAGCGATCTAATGCTAGTGCTACTATCTGGTCATTGTCATACTGTATTTTTCCTCTATGATGGGAATATGAAAACAGATGGCATTTAAGCATAACCCTTCATGAGAATATGAGATCAGATTGCATTTAAATAACCCTTCTTGTATATAGGCAAATACAGTAATGTTAATGTTTCTAATGCTAATGCTAACTTGCTAATGCTAGCGATCTAATGCTAGTGCTAATATCTGTTCATTGTCATACTGTAAGTGTTCTCTATGATGGGAATATGAGATCACATGGCATTTAATTAACCCTTCTTGTATATAGGCTAATACAGTAATGTTAATGTTTGAATTCTAAGGCTAACTTGCTAATGCTATCGATCTAATGCTAGTACTAATATCTGCTCAATGGTACACTGTAAGTGTCCTCTATGATGAGAATAAGACATCAGATGGCATTTAAGCATAACCCTTCAAGAGAATATGAGAACAGATGGCATTTAAGCTTATCCATTCTTGTATATAGGCAAATACAGTAATGTTAATGTTTGAAAGCTAATGCTGACTTGCTAATGCTACCGATCTAATGCTAGTGCTAAAATCTGGTGATTGTTATACTGTACGTGTACTCTATGATGAGAATATGAGATCAAATGGCAATATAGCTTAACCCTTCTTGTATACAGGAAAATACAGTAATGTTAATGTTTGAATGCTAAGGCTAACTTGCTAATGCTTGCGATTTTATGCTAGTGCGAATATCTGCTCATTTTTATACTGTCAGTGTCCTCTATGATGAGAATAAGACATCAGATGGCATTTACGCATAACCCTTCATGAGTATATGAGAACAGATGGCATTTAAGCTAATCCATTCTTGTTTATAGGCAAATACAGTAATGTTAATGTTTGAATTCTAATGCTTTCTTGTTAATGCTAGCGATTTAATGCTTGTGCTAATATCTGTTCATTATCATACTGAATTTGTCCTCTATGATGGGAATATGAGATCAGATGGCATTTAAGCATTACCCTTAATGAGAATATGAGATCAGATGGCATTTAAATAACCTTTCTTGTATATAGGCAAATACAGTAATGTTAATGTTTGAATGCTAATGCTAACATGCTAATGCTAGCGATCTAATGCTAGTGCTAATATCTGCTCATTGTCATACTGTAAGTATTCTCTATGATGGGAATATTAGATCAGATGGCATTTAATTAACCCTTCTTGTATATAGGCAAATACAGTAATGTTAATGTTTGAATGCTAATTCTAACTTGCTAATGCTAGCGATCTAATGCTAGTGCTAATATCTGCTCATTGTCATACTGTATTTGTCCTCTATGATGGGAATATGAGATCAGATGGCATTTAAGCATAACCCTTCATGTGAATATGAGATAAGATGCCATTTAAATAACCCTTCTTGTATATAGGCAAATACAGTAATGTTAATGTTTGAATGCTAATGCTAACTTGCTAATGCTAGCGATCTACTGCTAGTGCTAATATCTGCTCATTGTTATACTGGAAGTGTCCTCTATGATGAGAATAAGACATCAGATGACATTTAAGCATAACCCTTTATGAGAATATGAGATCATATAGCATTTATGCTTATCCATTCATGTATATAGGCAAATACAGTAATGTTAATGTTTGAATGCTAATGCTAACTTGCTAATGCTAGCGATCTAATGCGAGTGCTAATATCTGGTCATTATCATACTGTATTTGTCCTCTATGATGGGAATATGAGATCAGATGGCATTTAAGCATAACCCTTCATGAGAATATGAGATCAGATGGCATTTAAATAACCCTTCTTGTATATAGGCAAATACAGTAATGTTAATGTTTGAATGCTAATGCTAACTTGCTAATGCTAGCGATCTAATGCTAGTGCCAATATCTGCTCATTGTAATACTGTAAGTGTCCTCTATGATGAGAATAAGATATCAGATGACATTTAAGCATAACCCTTGATGAGATTATTAGATCAGATAGCATTTATGCTTATCCATTCTTGTATATAGGCAAATACAGTAATGTTAATGTTTGAATGCTAATACTAACTTGCTAATGCTAGCGATGTAATGCTAGTGCTAATATCTGGTGATTGTTATACTGTACATGTACTCTATGATGAGAATATGAGATCAGATGGCAATAAAGCTTAACCTTTCTTGTATATAGGCAAATACAGTAATGTTAATGTTTGAATGCTAATTCTAACTTGCTAATGGTAGCGATCTAATGCTAGTGCTTATATCTGTTCATTGTCATACTGTAAGTGTTCTCTATGATGGGAATATGAGATCAGAGGCATTTAATTAACCCTTCTTGTATATAGGCTAATACAGTAATGTTAATGTTTGAATGCTAAGGCTAATTTGCTAATGCTAGCGATCTAATGCTAGTGCTAATTTCTGCTCATTGTTATACTGTAAGTGTCCTCTATGATGAGAATAAGACATCAGATTGCATTTAAGCATAACCCTTCATGAGAATATGAGAACAGATGGCATTTAAGCATATCCATTCTTGTTTATAGGCAAATAGAGTAATGTTAATGTTTGAAAGGTAATGCTAACTTGCTAATGCTAGCGATCTAATGCTAGTGCTAATATCTGGTCATTGTCATACTGTATTTGTCCTCTATGATGGGAATATGAGATCAGATGGCTTTTAAGCATAACCCTTCATGAGAATATGAGATCAGATGGAACTAAATTAACCCTTCTTGTATATCATTAAATACAGTAATGTTAATGTTTGAATGCTAATGCTAACTTGCTAATTCTAGCGATCTAATGCTAGTGCTAATATCAGCTCATTAACATACTGTAAGTGTCCTCTTTGATGAGAATAAGACATCAGATGACATTTAAGCATAACCCTTGATGAAAATATGAGATCAGATAGCATTTATGCTTATCCATTCTTGTGTAAAGGCAACTACAGTAATGTTAATGTTTGAATGCTAATGCTAACTTGCTAATGCTAACGATCTAATGCTAGTGCTAATATCTGGTCATTGTCATTCTGTATTTGTCCTCTATGATGGGAATATGAGATCAGATGGCATTTAAGCATAACCCTTCATGAGAATATGAGATCAGATGGCTTTTAAATAACCCTTCTTGTATATAGGCAAATACAGTAATGTTAATGTTTGAATGCTAATGCTAACTTGCTAATGCTAGCGATCTAATGCTAGTGCTAATATTTGCTCATTGTTATATTGTAAGTGTCCTCTATGATGAGAATAAGACATCAGATGACATTTAAGCATAACCCTTGATGAGAATATGAGATCAAATAGCATTTATGCTTAGCCATTCTTGTATATAGGCAAATACAGTAATGTTAATGTTTAAATGCTAATGCTAACTTGCTAATGCTAGCGGTCTAATGCTAGTGCTAATATCTGTTCATTGTTATACTGTAAGTGTCCTCTATGATGAGAATAAGACATCAGATGGCATTTAAGCATAACCCTTCATGTGAATATGAGATCAAATGGCATTTAAATAACCCTTCTTGTATATAGGCAAATACAGTAATGTTAATGTTTAAATGCTAATGCTAACTTGCTCATTCTAGCAATCTAATGCTAGTGCTAATATCTGTTCATTGTCATACTGCAAGTGTTCTCTATGATGGGAATATGAGATCACATGGCATTTAATTAACCCTTCTTGTGTATAGGCTAATACAGTAATGTTAATGTTTGAATGCTAAGGCTAACTAGCTAATGCTATCGATCTAATGCTAGTGCTAATATCTGCTCAATGTTACACTGTAAGTGTCCTCTATGATGAGAATAAGATATCAGATGGCATTTAAGCATAACCCTTCATGAGAATATGAGAACAGATGGCATTTAAGCATAACCATTCGTGTTTATAGGCAAATAGAGTAAAGTTAATGTTTGAAAGGATATGCTAACTTGCTAATGCTAGCGATCTAATGCTAGTGCTATTATCTGGTCATTGTCATACTGTATTTTTCCTCTATGATGGGAATATGAAAACAGATGGCATTTAATCATAACCCTTCATGAGAATATGAGATCAGATGGCATTTAAATAACCCTTCTTGTATATAGGCAAATACAGTAATGTTAATGTTTCTAATGCTAATGCTAACTTGCTAATGCTAGCGATCTAATGCTAGTGCTAATATCTGCTCATTTTATACTGTAAGTGTCCTCTATGATGAGAATAAGACATCAGATGACATTTAAGCATAACCCTTTATGAGAATATGAGATCATATAGCATTTATGCGTATCCATTCTTGTATATAGGCAAATACAGTAATGTTAATGTTTGAATGCTAATGCTAACTTGCTAATGCTAGCGATCTAATGCTAGTGTTAATATCTGGTCATTGTCATACTGTATTTGTCCTCTATGATGGGAATATGAGATCAGAAGGCATTTAAGCATAACCCTTCATGTGAATATGAGATCAGATGCCATTTAAATAACACTTCTTGTATATAGGCAAATACAGTAATGTTAATGTTTGAATGTTAATTCTAACTTGCTAATGCTAGCGATCTAATGCTAGTGCTAATATCTGTTCATTTTTATACTGTAAGTGTCCTCTATGATGAGAATAAGACATCAGATGGCATTTAAGCATAACCCTTCATGTGAATATGAGATCAGATGGCATTTAAATAACCCTTCTTGTATATAGGCAAATACAGTAATGTTAATGTTTGAATGCTAATGCTAACTTGCTAATGCTAGCGATCTAATGCTAGTGCTAATATCTGCTCATTGTTAAACTGTAAGTGTCCTCTATGATGAGAATAACACATCAGATGACATTTAAGCATAACCCTTTATGAGAATATGAGATCATATAGCATTTATGCTTATCCATTCTTGTATATAGGCAAATACAGTAATGTTAATGTTTGAATGCTAATGCAAACTTGCTCATTCTAGCGATCTAATGCTAGTGCTAATATCTGTTCATTGTCATACTGTAAGTGTTCTCTATGATGGGAATATGAGATCACATGGCATTTAATTAACCCTTCTTGTATATAGGCTAATACAGTAATGTTAATGTCTGAATGCTAAGGCTAACTTGCTAATGCTATCGATCTAATGCTAGTGCTAATATCTGCTCAATGTTACACTGTAAGTGTCCTCTATGATGAGAATAAGACATCAGATGGCATTTAAGCATAACCCTTCATGAGAATATGAGAACTGATGGCATTTAAGCTTATCCATTCTTGTTTATAGGCAAATAGAGTAATGTAAATGTTTGAAAGGTAATGCTAACTTGCTAATGCTAGCGATCTATTGCTAGTGCTACTATCTGGTCATTGTCATACTGTATTTTTCCTCTATGATGGGAATATGAAAACAGATGGCATTTAAGCATAACCCTTCATGAGAATATGAGATCAGATGGCATTTAAATAACCCTTCTTGTATATAGGCAAATACAGTAATGTTAATGTTTGAATGCTAATACTAACCTGCTAAAGCTAGCGATCTAATGCTAGTGCTAATATCTGGTGATTGTTATACTGTCATTTGTACTTTATGATAAGAATATGAGATAAGATGCCAATAAAGCTTAACCCTTCTTGTATATAGGCAAATACAGTAATGTTAATGTTTGAATGCTAATTCTAACTTGCTAATGCTAGCGATCTAATGCTAGTGCTAATTTCTGGTAATTGTCATACTGTAAGTGTTCTCTATGATGGGAATATGAGATCAGATGGCGTTTAATTAACCCTTCTTGTATATAGGCAAATACAGTAATGTTAATGTTTGAATGCTAAGGCTAACTTGCTAATGCTAGCGATCTAATGCTAGTGCTAATATCTGTTCATTGTTATACTGTAAGTGTCCTCTATGATGAGAAAAAGACATCAGATGGCATTTAAGCATAACCCTTCATGTGAATATGAGATCAGATGGCATTTAAATAACCCTTCTTGTATATAGGCAAATACAGTAATGTTAATGTTTGAATGCTAATGCTAACTTGCTAATGCTAGCGATCTAATGCTAGTGCTAATATCTGCTCATTGTTATACTGTAAGTGTCCTCTATGATGAGAATAAGACATCAGATGACATTTAAGCATAACCCTTTATGAGAATATGAGATCAAATAGCATTTATGCTTATCCATTCTTGTATATAGGCAAATACAGTAATGTTAATGTTTGAATGCTAATACTAACCTGCTAAAGCTAGCGATCTAATGCTAGTGCTAATATCTGGTGATTGTTATACTGTACGTGTACTTTATGATAAGAATATGAGATAAGATGCCAATAAAGCTTTACCCTTCTTGTATATAGGCAAATACAGTAATGTTAATGTTTGAATGCTAATTCTAACTTGCTAATGCTAGCGATCTAATGTTAGTGCTAATTTCTGGTCATTGTCATACTGTAAGTGTTCTCTATGATGGGAATATGAGATCAGATGGCGTTTAATTAACCCTTCTTGTATATAGGCAAATACAGTAATGTTAATGTTTGAATGCTAAGGCAAACTTGCTAATGCTAGCGATCTAATGCTAGTGCTAATATCTGTTCATTGTTATACTGTAAGTGTCCTCTATGATGAGAAAAAGACATCAGATGGCATTTAAGCATAACCCTTCATGTGAATATGAGATCAGATGGCATTTAAATAACCCTTCTTGTATATAGGCAAATACAGTAATGTTAATGTTTGAATGCTAATGCTAACTTGCTAATGCTAGCGATCTAATGCTAGTGCTAATATCTGCTCATTGTTATACTGTAAGTGTCCTCTATGATGAGAATAAGACATCAGATGACATTTAAGCATAACCCTTTATGAGAATATGAGATCATATAGCATTTATGCTTATAGGCAAATACAGTAATGTTAATGTTTGAATGCTAATGCTAACTTGCTAATGCTAGCGATCTAATGCTAGTGCTAATATCTGGTCATTGTCATACTGTATTTGTCCTCTATGATGGGAATATGAGATCAGATGGCATTTAAGCATAACCCTTCATGTGAATATGAGATCAGATGCCATTTAAATAACCCTTCTTGTATATAGGCAAATACAGTAATGTTAATGTTTGAATGCTAATGCTAACTTGCTAATGCTAGCGATCTAATGCTAGTGCTAATATCTGCTCATTGTTATAGTGTAAGTGTCCTCTATGATGAGAATAAGACATCAGATGACATTAAAGCATAACCCTTTATGAGAATATGAGATCAGATATAATTTATGCTTATCCATTCTTGTATATAGGCAAATGCAGTAATGTTAATGTTTGAAAGCTAATGCTAACTTGCTAATGCTAGCGATCTAATGCTAGTGCTAATATCTGTTCATTGTCATACTGTAAGTGTTCTCTATGATGGGAATATGAGATCAGATGGCATTAAAGCATATACCTTCATGAGAATATGAGATCAGATGGCATTTAAATAACCCTTCTTGTATATAGGCTAATACAGTAATGATAATGTTTGAATGCTAATGCTAAGTTGCTAATGCTAGCGATCTAATGCTAGTGCTAATATCTGCTCATTGTTATAATGTTAGTGTCCTCAATGTTGAAAATAAGACATCAGATGGCATTTAAGCATTACCCTTCAAGAGATTATGAGAACAGATGGCATTTAAGCTTATCCATTCTTGTATAAAGGCAAATACAGTAATGTTAATGTTTGAAAGCTAATGCTAACTTGCTAATGCTGGCGATCTGATGCTAGTGCTAAAATCTGGTGATTGTTATACAGTACGTGTACTCTATGATGAGAATATGAGATCAGATGGCAATAAAGCTTAACCCTTCTTGTATATAGGAAAATACAGTAATGTTAATGTTTGAATGCTAATTCTAACTTGCTAATGGCAGCGATCTAATGCTAGAGCTAATATATGTTCATTGTCTTACTGTAAGTGTTCTCTATGATGGGAATATGAGAACAGATGGCATTTAATTAACCCTTCCTGTTTATAGGCTAATACAGTAATGTTAATGTTTGAATGCTAAGGCTAACTTGCTAATGCTAGCAATCTAATGCTAGTGCTAATATCTGCTCATTGTTATACTGTAAGTGTCCTCTATGATGAGAATAAGAGATCAGATGGCATTTACGCATAACCCTTCATGAGAATATGAGATCAGATTGCATTTAATTAACCCTTCTTGTATATAGGCTAACAGAGTAATGTTAATGATTGAATGCTAATGCTAACTTGCTAATGCTAGCGAGCTAATGCTAGTGCTAATATCTGCTCATTGTTATACTGTAAGTGTCCTCTATGATGAGAATAAGACATCAGATGACATTTAAGCATAACCCTTGATGAGAATATGAGATCAGATTGCATTTATGCTTATCCATTCTTGAATATAGGCAAATACAGTAATGTTAATTTTTGAATGCTAATGCTAACTTGCTAATGCTAGCGATCTAATGCTAGTGCTAATATCTGGTCATTGTCATACTGTATTTGTCCTCTATGATGGGAATATGAGATCAGATGGCATTTAAGCATAACCCTTCATGAGAATATGAGATCAGATGGCATTTAAATAACCCTTCTTGTATAAAGGCAAATACAGTAATGTTAATGTTTGAATGCTAATGCTAACTTTCTAATGCTAGCGATCTAATGCTAGTGCCAATATCTGCTCATTGTAATACTGTGAGTGTCCTCTATGATGAGAATAAGACATCAGATGACATTTAAGCATAACCCTTGATGAGAATATGAGATCAGATAGCATTTATGCTTATCCATTCTTGTATATAGGCAAATACAGTACTGTTAATGTTTGTATGCTAATTCTAACTTGCTAATGCTAGCGATCTAATGCTAGTGCTAATATCTGGTCGTTGTCGTACTGTAAGTGTTCTCTATGATGGGAATATGAGATCAGATGGCATTTAATTTACCCTTCTTGTATATAGGCAAATACAGTAATGTTAATGTTTGAATGCTAAGGCTAACTTGCTAATGCTAGCGATCTAATGCTAGTGCTAATATCTGCTCATTGTAACACTGTAAGTGTCCTCTATGATGAGAATAAGACATCAGATGGCATTTAAGCATAACCCTTCATGTGAATATGAGATAAGATGCCATTTAAATAACCCTTCTTGTATATAGGCAAATACAGTAATGTTAATGTTTGAATGCTAATGCTAACTTGCTAATGCTTGCGATTTTATGCTAGTGCGAATATCTGCTCATTTTTATACTGTAAGTGTCCTCTATGATGAGAATAAGACATCAGTTGGCATTTACGCATAACCCTTCATGAGTATATGAGAACAGATGGCATTTAAGCTAATCCATTCTTGTTTATAGGCAAATACAGTAATGTTAATGTTTGAATTCTAATGCTTTCTTGTTAATGCTAGCGATCTAATGCTTGTGCTAATATCTGTTCATTATCATACTGTATTTGTCCTCTATGATGGGAATATGAGATCAGATGGCATTTAAGCATTACCCTTAATGAGAATATGAGATCAGATGGCATTTAAATAACCTTTCTTGTATATAGGCAAATACAGTCATGTTAATGTTTGAATGCTAATGCTAACATGCTAATGCTAGCGATCTAATGCTAGTGCTAATATCTGCTCATTGTCATACTGTAAGTGTTCTCTATGATGGGAATATTAGATCAGATGGCATTTAATTAACCCTTCTTGTATATAGGCAAATACAGTAATGTTAATGTTTGAATGCTAATTCTAACTTGCTAATGCTAGCGATCTAATGCTAGTGCTAATATCTGGTCATTGTCGTACTGTAAGTGTTCTCTATGATGGGAATATGAGATCAGATGGCATTTAATTAACCCTTCTTGTATATAGGTAAAATACAGTAATGTTAATGTTTGAATGCTAAGGCTAACTTGCTAATGCTAGCGATCTAATGCTAGTGCTAATATCTGCTCATTGTCATACTGTATTTGTCCTCTATGATGGGAATATGAGATCAGATGGCATTTAAGCATAACCCTTCATGTGAATATGAGATAAGATGCCATTTAAATAACCCTTCTTGTATATAGGCAAATACAGTAATGTTAATGTTTGAATGCTAATGCTAACTTGCTAATGCTAGCGATCTACTGCTAGTGCTAATATCTGCTCATTGTTATACTGGAAGTGTCCTCTATGATGAGAATAAGACATCAGATGACATTTAAGCATAACCCTTATATGAGAATATGAGATCATATAGCATTTATGCTTATCCATTCATGTATATAGGCAAATACAGTAATGTTAATGTTTGAATGCTAATGCTAACTTGCTAATGCTAGCGATCTAATGCTAGTGCTAATATCTGGTCATTATCATACTGTATTTGTCCTCTATGATGGGAATATGAGATCAGATGGCATTTAAGCATAACCCTTCATGAGAATATGAGATCAGATGGCATTTAAATAACCCTTCTTGTATATAGGCAAATACAGTAATGTTAATGTTTGAATGCTAATGCTAACTTGCTAATGCTAGCGATCTAATGCTAGTGCTAATATCTGCTCATTGTAATACTGTAAGTGTCCTCTATGATGAGAATAAGATATCAGATGACATTTAAGCATAACCCTTGATGAGATTATTAGATCAGATAGCATTTATGCTTATCCATTTCTTGTATATAGGCAAATAGTAAGTAATGTTAATGTTTGAATGCTAATGCTAACTTGCTAATATCTGGCTAGCGATCTAATGCTAGTGCTAATATCTGCTCATTGTTATAATGCTAAGTGTCCTCTATGATGAGAATAAGACATCAGATGGCATTTAATTGTCATAACCCTTCATGAGAATATGAGATCAGATGGCATTTAATTATCCATTCTTGTTTATAGGCAAATACAGTAATGTTAATGTTTGAATGCTAATGCTAACTTGCTAATGCTAGCGATCTAATGCTAGTGCTAATATCTGCTCATTGTTATACTGTAAGTGTCCTCTATGATGAGAATAAGACATCAGATGGCATTTAAGCATAACCCTTCATGAGAATATGAGAACAGATGGCATTTAAATTATCCATTCTTGTTTATAGGCAAATACAGTAATGTTAATGTTTGAATGCTAATGCTAACTTGCTAATGCTAGCGATCTAATGCTAGTGCTAATATCTGCTCATTAACATACTGTAAGTGTCCTCTCTTTGATGAGAATAAGACATCAGATGACATTTAAGCATAACCCTTGATGAAAATATGAGATCAGATAGCATTTATGCTTATCCATTCTTGTATAAAGGCAAATACAGTAATGTTAATGTTTGAATGCTAATGCTAACATGCTAATGCTAGCGATCTAATGCTAGTGCTAATATCAGCTCATTAACATACTGTAAGTGTCCTCTTTGATGAGAATAAGACATCAGATGACATTTCATAACCCTTGATGAAAATATGAGATCAGATAGCATTTATGCTTATCCATTCTTGTATAAAGGCAAATACAGTAATGTTAATGTTTGAATGCTAATGCTAACTTGCTAATGCTAACGATCTAATGCTAGTGCTAATATCTGGTCATTGTCATTCTGTATTTGTCCTCTATGATGGGAATATGAGATCAGATGGCATTTAAGCATAACCCTTCATGAGAATATGAGATCAGATGGCTTTTAAATAACCCTTCTTGTATATAGGCAAATACAGTAATGTTAATGTTTGAATGCTAATGCTAACTTGCTAATGCTAGCGATCTAATGCTAGTGCTAATATTTGCTCATTGTTATATTGTAAGTGTCCTCTATGATGAGAATAAGACATCAGATGACATTTAAGCATAACCCTTCATGAGAATATGAGATCAAATAGCATTTATGCTTAGCCATTCTTGTATATAGGCAAATACAGTAATGTTAATGTTTAAATGCTAATGCTAACTTGCTAATGCTAGCGGTCTAATGCTAGTGCTAATATCTGGTGATTGTTATACTGTACGTGTACTCTATGATAAGAATATGAGATCAGATGGCAATGAGATCAAAGCATTTAAATACCCTTCTTGTATATAGGCAAATACAGTAATGTTAATGTTTGAATGCTAATTATAACTTGCTAATGCTAGCGATCTAATGCTAGTGCTAATATCTGTTCATTGTTATACAGTAAGTGTCCTCTATGATGAGAATAAGACATCAGATGGCATTTAAGCATAACCCTTCATGTGAATATGAGATCAGATGGCATTTAAATAACCCTTCTTGTATATATATAGCAAAAATACAGTAATGTTAATGTTTAAATGCTAATGCTAACTTGCTCATTCTAGCAATCTAATGCTAGTGCTAATATCTGTTCATTGTCATACTGCAAGTGTTCTCTATGATGGGAATATGAGATCACATGGCATTTAATTAACCCTTCTTGTGTATAGGCTAATACAGTAATGTTAATGTTTGAATGCTAAGGCTAACTTGCTAATGCTACCGATCTAATGCTAGTGCTAATATCTGGTGATTGTTATACTGTATGTGTCCTCTATGATGAGAATAAGACATCAGATGACATTTAAGCATAACCCTTCATGAGAATATGAGATCAAATAGCATTTATGCTTAGCCATTCTTGTATATAGGCAAATACAGTAATGTTAATGTTTAAATGCTAATGCTAACTTGCTAATGCTAGCGGTCTAATGCTAGTGCTAATATCTGGTGATTGTTATACTGTACGTGTACTCTATGATAAGAATATGAGATCAGATGGCAATAAAGCTTAACCCATCTTGTATATAGGCAAATACAGTAATGTTAATGTTTGAATGCTAATTATAACTTGCTAATGCTAGCGATCTAATGCTAGTGCTAATATCTGTTCATTGTTATACTGTAAGTGTCCTCTATGATGAGAATAAGACATCAGATGGCATTTAAGCATAACCCTTCATGAGAATATGAGAACTGATGGCATTTAAGCTTATCCATTCTTGTTTATAGGCAAATAGAGTAATGTAAATGTTTGAAAGGTAATGCTAACTTGCTAATGCTAGCGATCTATTGCTAGTGCTACTATCTGGTCATTGTCATACTGTATTTTTCCTCTATGATGGGAATATGAAAACAGATGGCATTTAAGCATAACCCTTCATGAGAATATGAGATCAGATGGCATTTAAATAACCCTTCTTGTATATAGGCAAATACAGTAATGTTAATGTTTGAATGCTAATACTAACTTGCTAATGCTAGCGATCTAATGCTAGTGCTAATATCTGGTGATTGTTATTGTTATATGAGATCGATGTACTTTATGATAAGAATATGAGATAAGATGCCAATAAATTAACCCTTCTTGTATATAGGCAAATACAGTAATGTTAATGTTTGAATGCTAATTCTAACTTGCTAATGCTAGCGATCTAATGCTAGTGCTAATTTCTGGTAATTGTCATACTGTAAGTGTTCTCTATGATGGGAATATGAGATCAGATGGCGTTTAATTAACCCTTCTTGTATATAGGCAAATACAGTAATGTTAATGTATGAATGCTAAGGCTAACTTGCTAATGCTAGCGATCTAATGCTAGTGCTAATATCTGTTCATTGTTATACTGTAAGTGTCCTCTATGATGAGAAAAAGACATCAGATGGCATTTAAGCATAACCCTTCATGTGAATATGAGATCAGATGGCATTTAAATAACCCTTCTTGTATATAGGAAATACAGTAATGTTAATGTTTGAATGCTAATGCTAACTTGCTAATGCTAGCGATCTAATGCTAGTGCTAATATCTGCTCATTGTTATACTGTAAGTGTCCTCTATGATGAGAATAAGACATCAGATGACATTTAAGCATAACCCTTTATGAGAATATGAGATCAAATAGCATTTATGCTTATCCATTCTTGTATATAGGCAAATACAGTAATGTTAATGTTTGAATGCTAATACTAACCTGCTAAAGCTAGCGATCTAATGCTAGTGCTAATATCTGGTGATTGTTATACTGTGCGACATGTACATTTTATGATAAGAATATGAGATAAGATGCCAATAAAGCTTAACCCTTCTTGTATATATGCAAATACAGTAATGTTAATGTTTGAATGCTAATTCTAACTTGCTAATGCTAGCGATCTAATGTTAGTGCTAATTTCTGGTCATTGTCATACTGTAAGTGTTCTCTATGATGGGAATATGAGATCAGATGGCGTTTAATTAACCCTTCTTGTATATAGGCAAATACAGTAATGTTAATGTTTGAATGCTAAGGCAAACTTGCTAATGCTAGCGATCTAATGCTAGTGCTAATATCTCTTCATTGTTATACTGTAAGTGTCCTCTATGATGAGAAAAAGACATCAGATGGCATTTAAGCATAACCCTTCATGTGAATATGAGATCAGATGGCATTTAAATAACCCTTCTTGTATATAGGCAAATACAGTAATGTTAATGTTTGAATGCTAATGCTAACTTGCTAATACTAGCGATCTAATGCTAGTGCTAATATCTGCTCATTGTTATACTGTAAGTGTCCTCTATGATGAGAATAAGACATCAGATGACATTTAAGCATAACCCTTTATGAGAATATGAGATCATATAGCATTTATGCTTATCCATTCTTGTATATAGGCAAATACAGTAATGTTAATGTTTGAATGCTAATGCTAACTTGCTAATGCTAGCGATCTAATGCTAGTGCTAATATCTGGTCATTGTCATACTGTATTTGTCCTCTATGATGGGAATATGAGATCAGATGGCATTTAAGCATAACCCTTCATATGAATATGAGATCAGATGCCATTTAAATAACCCTTCTTGTATATAGGCAAATACAGTAATGTTAATATTTGAATGCTAATGCTAACTTGCTAATGCTAGCGATCTAATGCTAGTGCTAATATCTGCTCATTGTTATACTGTAAGTGTCCTCTATGATGAGAATAAGACATCAGATGACATTAAAGCATAACCCTTTATGAGAATATGAGATCAGATAGAATTTATGCTTATCCATTCTTGTATATTGGCAAATGCAGTAATGTTAATGTTTGAAAGCTCATGCTAACTTGCTAATGCTAGCGATCTAATGCTAGTGCTAATATCTGTTCATTGTCATACTGTAAGTGTTCTCTATGATGGGAATATGAGATCAGATGGCATTAAAGCATATACCTTCATGAGAATATGTGATCAGATGGCATTTAATTAACCCTTCTTGTATATAGGCTAATACAGTAATGATAATGTTTGAATGCTAATGCTAAGTTGCTAATGCTAGCGATCTAATGCTAGTGCTAATATCTGCTCATTGTTATAATGTTAGTGTCCTCAATGTTGAAAATAAGACATCAGATGGCATTTAAGCATTACCCTTCAAGAGATTATGAGAACAGATGGCATTTAAGCTTATCCATTCTTGTATAAAGGCAAATACAGTAATGTTAATGTTTGAAAGCTAATGCTAACTTGCTAATGCTAGCGATCTGATGCTAGTGCTAAAATCTGGTGATTGTTATACAGTACGTGTACTCTATGATGAGAATATGAGATCAGATGGCAATAAAGCTTAACCCTTCTTGTATATAGGAAAATACAGTAATGTTAATGTTTGAATGCTAATTCTAACTTGCTAATGGCAGCGATCTAATGCTAGAGCTGATATATGTTCATTGTCATACTGTAAGTGTCCTCTATGATGAGAATAAGAGATCAGATGGCATTTACGCATAACCCTTCATGAGAATATGAGATCAGATTGCATTTAATTAACCCTTCTTGTTATATAGGCTAACACAGTAATGTTAATGTTTGAATGCTAATGCTAACTTGCTAATGCTAGCGATCTAATGCTAGTGCTAATATCTGCTCATTGTTATACTGTAAGTGTCCTCTATGATGAGAATAAGACATCAGATGACATTTAAGCATAACCCTTGATGAGAATATGAGATCAGATTGCATTTATAATTATCCATTCTTGTATATAGGCAAATACAATAATGTTAATTTTTGAATGCTAATGCTAACTTGCTAATGCTAGCGATCTAATGCTAGTGCTAATATCTGGTCATTGTCATACTGTATTTGTCCTCTATGATGGGAATAAGAGATCAGATGGCATTTAAGCATAACCCTTCATGAGAATATGAGATCAGATGGCATTTAAATAATCCATTCTTGTATATAGGCAAATACAGTAATGTTAATGTTTGAATGCTAATGCTAACTTGCTAATGCTAGCGATCTAATGCTAGTGCTAATATCTGCTCATTGTTATACTGTAAGTGTCCTCTATGATGAGAATAAGAATCAGATGACATTTAAGCATAACCCTTGATAAGAATATGAGATCAGATAGCATTTTATGCTTATCCATTCTTGTATATAGGCAAATACAGTAATGTTAATGTTTGAATGCTAATTGCTAACTTGCTAATGCTAGCGATCTAATGCTAGTGCTAATATCTGGTCATTGTTATACTGTAAGTGTTCTCTATGATGAGAATATGAGATCAGATGGCATTTAATTTAACCCTATATAAGAATATGAGATCAGAATGCATTTATGCTTATAAGGCTGTACTTGGCAAATACTAGCGATGTTAATGTTTGAATGCTAATATCTGCTCATTGTAACACTGTAAGTGTCCTCTATGATGAGAATAAGACATCAGATGGCATTTAAGCATAACCCTTCATGTGAATATGAGATAAGATGCCATTTAAATAACCCTTCTTGTATATAGGCAAATACAGTAATGTTAATGTTTGAATGCTAATGCTAACTTGCTAATGCTAGCGATCTAATGCTAGTGCTAATATCTGCTCATTGTTATACTGAAGTGTCCTCTATGATGAGAATAAGACATCAGATGACATTTAAGCATAACCCTTTATGAGAATATGAGATCATATAGCATTTATGCTTATCCATTCTTGTATATAGGCAAATACAGTAATGTTAATGTTTGAATGCTAATGCTAACTTGCTAATGCTAGCGATCTAATGCTAGTGCTAATATCTGTTCATTGTCATACTGTAAGTGTTCTCTATGATGAGAATATGAGATCAGATGGCATTTAATTAACCCTTATGAGATCATATGCATTTATAGGCTAATACAGTAATGTTAATGTTTGAATGCTAAGGCTAACTTGCTAATGCTATCGATCTAATGCTAGTGCTAATATCTGCTCAATGTCACACTGTAAGTGTCCTCTATGATGAGAATAAGATATCAGATGGCATTTAAGCATAACCCTTCATAAGACTATGAGAACAGATGGCATTTAAGCTTATCCATTCTTGTTTATAGGCAAATACAGTAATGTTAATGTTTGAATGCTAAGGCTAACTTGCTAATGCTAGCGATCTAATGCTAGTGCTAATATCTGCTCATTGTCATACTGTATTTGTCCTCTATGATGAGAATATAATCAGATGGCATTTAAGCATAACCCTTCATGAGAATATGAGATCAGATGCATTTGCTTATCCATTTCTTGTATATAGGCAAATACAGTAATGTTAATGTTTGAAAGCTAATGCTAACTTTTAATGCTAGCGATCTAATGCTAGTGCTAATATCTGGTCATTTGTCATAATGTATTTTTCCTCTATGATGGGAGATCAGATGGCATTTAAGCATAACCCATTTCAAACCCCTATAGGCAAATCTATGTTAAGGCAAATACAGTATTGTTATACTGTATTGTGTCCTATAATGCTAACCCTTGCTAATGCTAGAGATCAGATGCTCTTGCTATATATTCGCTACAGTAATGTTAATGTTTGAATGCTAATGCTAACTTGCTAATGCTAGCGATCTAATGCTAGTGCTAATAATCTGTTCATTGTCATACTGTAAGTGTTCCCTCAGATGATGGGAATATGAGATCAGATGGCATTTAATTATCCATTCTTATATAAAGGCAAATACAGTAATGTTAATGTTTGAATGCTAATGCTAACTTTGGCTAGCGATCTAATGCTAGTGCTAATGTCATTGTTATACTGTTGATGATGAGAATAAGAGATAAGCATTTAAGCATAACCCTTCCAATTAAAGCTTAACCCTTCTTGTATATAGGCAAATACAGTAATGTTAATGTTTGAATGCTAATGCTAACTTGCTAATGCTAGCGATCTAATGCTAGTGCTAATATCTGTCATACTGTAAGTGTCCTCTATGATGAGAATAAGACATCAGATGACATTTAAGCATAACCCTTCATGAATGAGATCATATAAATTTATCCATTCTTGTATATAGGCAAATACAGTAATGTTAATGTTTGAATGCTAATGCTAACTTGCTAATGCTAGCGATCTAATGCTAGTGCTAATATCTGTTCATTGTTATACTGTATTTGTTCTATGATTTATAGGCATAACCCTTCAAATATGAGATCAATGGCATTTTTAACCCTTCTTGTTTGCAAAACAGTAATGTTAATGTTTGAATGCTAATGCTAACTTGCTAATGCTAGCGATCTAATGCTAGTGCTAATATTTGGTCATTGTCATACTGTATTTGTCCTCTATGATGGGAATATGAGATCAGATGACATTTAAGCATAACCCTTTATGAGAATATGAGATCATATAGCATTTATGCTTATCCATTCTTGTATATAGGCAAATACAGTAATGTTAATGTTTGAATGCTAATGCTAACTTGCTAATGCTAGCGATCTAATGCTAGTGCTAATATTTGGTCATTGTCATACTGTATTTGTCCTCTATGATGGGAATATGAGATCAGATGGCATTTAAGCATAACCCTTCATGTGAATATGAGATCAGATGCCATTTAAATAACCCTTCTTGTATATAGGCAAATACAGTAATGTTAATGTTTGAATGCTAATGCTAACTTGCTAATGCTAGCGATCTAATGCTAGTGCTAATATCTGATTATTGTTATAGTGTAAGTGTCCTCTATGATGAGAATAAGACATCAGATGACATTAAAGCATAACCCTTTATGAGAATATGAGATCAGATAGAATTTATGCTTATCCATTCTTGTATATAGGCTAATACAGTAATGATAATGTTTGAATGCTAATGCTAACTTGCTAATGCTAGCGATCTAATGCTAGTGCTAATATCTGTTCATTGTCATACTGTAAGTGTTCTCTATGATGGGAATATGAGATCAGATGGCATTAAAGCATATACCTTCATGAGAATATGAGATCAGATGGCATTTAATTAACCCTTCTTGTATATAGGCTAATACAGTAATGATAATGTTTGAATGCTAATGCTAAGTTGCTAATGCTAGCGATCTAATGCTAGTGCTAATATCTGCTCATTGTTATAATGTTAGTGTCCTCAATGTTGAAAATGAGACATCAGATGGCATTTAAGCATAACCCTTCAAGAGATTATGAGAACAGATGGCATTTAAGCTTATCCATTCTTGTATGAAGGCAAATACAGTTATGTTAATGTTTGAAAGCTAATGCTAACTTGCTAATGCTAGCGATCTAATGCTAGTGCTAAAATCTGGTGATTGTTATACAGTACGTGTACTCTATGATGAGAATATGAGATCAGATGGCAATAAAGCTTAACCCTTGTGGAATATAGGAAAATACAGTAATGTTAATGTTTGAATGCTAATTCTAACTTGCTAATGGCAGCGATCTAATGCTAGAGCTAATATATGTTCATTGTCATACTGTAAGTGTTCTCTATGATGGGAATATGAGAACAGATGGCATTTAATTAACCCTTCCTGTTTATAGGCTAATACAGTAATGTTAATGTTTGAATGCTAAGGCTAACCTGCTAATGCTAGCGATCTAATGCTAGTGCTAATATCTGCTCATTGTTATACTATAAGTGTCCTGTATGATGAGAATAAGACATCAGATGGCATTTACGCATAACCCTTCATGAGAATATGAGATCAGATTGCATTTAATTAACCCTTCTTGTATATAGGCTAACAGAGTAATGTTAATGATTGAATGCTAATGCTAACTTGCTAATGCTAGCGATCTAATGCTAGTGCTAATATCTGCTCATTGTTATACTGTAAGTATCCTCTATGATGAGAATAAGACATCAGATGACATTTAAGCATAACCCTTGATGAGAATATGAGATCAGATTGCATTTATGCTTATCCATTCTTGTATATAGGCAAATACAGTAATGTTAATGTTTGAATGCTAATACTAACCTGCTAAAGCTAGCGATCTAATGCTAGTGCTAATATCTGGTGATTGTTATACTGTACGTGTACTTTATGATAAGAATATGAGATAAGATGCCAATAAAGCTTAACCCTTCTTGTATATAGGCAAATACAGTAATGTTAATGTTTAAATGCTAATTCTAACTTGCTAATGCTAGCGATCTAATGCTAGTGCTAATATCTGGTCATTGTCATACTGGAAGTGTTCTCTATGATGGGAATATGAGATCAGATGGCGTTTAATTAACCCTTCTTGTATATAGGCAAATACAGTAATGTTAATGTTTGAATGCTAAGGCTAACTTGCTAATGCTAGCAATCTAATGCTAGTGCTAATATCTGCTCATTATTATACTGTAAGTGTCCTCTATGATGAGAATAAGACATCAGATGGCATTTACGCATAACCCTTCATGAGAATATGAGATCAGATTGCATTTAATTAACCCTTCTTGTATATAGGCTAACAGAGTAATGTTAATGATTGAATGCTAATGCTAATTTGCTAATGCTAGCGATCTCATTCTAGTGCTAATATCTGGTCATTGTCATACTGTATTTGTCCTCTATGATGGGAATATGAGATCAGATGGCATTTAAGCATAACCCTTCATGAGAATATGAGATCAGATGGCATTTAAATAACCCTTCTTGTATATAGGCAAATACAGTAATGTTAATGTTTGAATGCTAATGCTAACTTGCTAATGCTAGCGATCTAATGCTAGTGCCAATATCTGCTCATTGTAATACTGTAAGTGTCCTCTATGATGAGAATAAGACATCAGATGACATTTAAGCATAACCCTTGATGAGAATATGAGATCAGATAGCATTTATGCTTATCCATTCTTGTATATAGGCAAATACAGTACTGTTAATGTTTGTATGCTAATTCTAACTTGCTAATGCTAGCGATCTAATGCTAGTGCTAATATCTGGTCATTGTCGTACTGTAAGTGTTCTCTATGATGGGAATATGAGATCAGATGGCATTTAATTTACCCTTCTTTCTTGTATATAGGCAAATACAGTAATGTTAATGTTTGAATGCTAAGGCTAACTTGCTAATGCTAGCGATCTAATGCTAGTGCTAATATCTGCTCATTGTAACACTGTAAGTGTCCTCTATGATGAGAATAAGACATCAGATGGCATTTAAGCATAACCCTTCATGTGAAAATGAGATAAGATGCCATTTAAATAACCCTTCTTGTATATAGGCAAATACAGTAATGTTAATGTTTAAATGCTAATGCTAACTTGGTAATGCTAGCGATCTACTGCTAGTGCTAATATCTGCTCATTGTTATACTGGAAGTGTCCTCTATGATGAGAATAAGACATCAGATGACATTTAAGCATAACCCTTTATGAGAATATAAGATCATATAGCATTTATGCTTATTCATTCTTGTATATAGGCAAATACAGTAATGTTAATGTTTAAATGCTAATGCTAACTTGCTAATGCTAGCGATCTAATGCTAGTGCTAATATCTGGTCATTGTCATACTGTATTTGTCCTCTATGATGGGAATATGAGATCAGATGGCATTTAAGCATAACCCTTCATGTGAATATGAGATCAGATGCCATTTAAATTACACTTCTTGTATAAAGGCAAATACAGTCATGTTAATGTTTGAATGCCAAGGCTAACTTGCTAATGCTAGCGATCAAATGCTAGTGCTAATATCTGCTCATTGTTAAACTGTAAGTGTCCTCTATGATGAGAATAAGACATCAGATGACATTTAAGCATAACCCTTTATGAGAATATGAGATCATATAGCATTTATTCTTATCCATTCTTGTATATAGGCAAATACAGTAATGTTAATGTTTGAATGCTAATGCTAACTTGCTAATGCTAGCGATCTAATGCTAGTGCTAATATCTGGTCATTGTCATACTTTATTTGTCCTCTATGATGGGAATATGAGATCAGATGGCATTTAAGCATAACCCTTCATGTGAATATGAGATCAGATGCCATTTAAATAACACTTCTTGTATATAGGCAAATACAGTCATGTTAATGTTTGAATGCCAAGGCTAACTTGCTAATGCTAGCGATCAAATGCTAGTGCTAATATCTACTCATTGTTAAACTGTAAGTGTCCTCTATGATGAGAATAAGACATCAGATGACATTTAAGCATAACCCTTTATGAGAATATGAGATCATATAGCATTTATGCTTATCCAATCTTGTATATAGGCAAATACAGTAATGTTAATGTTTGAATGCTAATGCTAATTTGCTTATGCTAGCGATCTAATGCTAGTACTAATATCTGGTCATTATCATACTGTATTTGTCCTCTATGATGGGAATATGAGATCAGATGGCATTTAAATAACCCTTCTTGTATATAGGCAAATACAGTAATGTTAATGTTTGAATGCTAATGCTAACTTGCTAATGCTAGCGATCTAATGCTAGTGCTAATATCTGCTCATTGTTATAGTGTAAGTGTCCTCTATGATGAGAATAAGACATCAGATGACATTTAAGCATAACCCTTTATGAGAATATGAGATCAGATAGAATTAATGCTTATCCATTCTTGTATATAGGCAAATACAGTAATGTCAGGAGAAAAGCTGAGTGATAAACTTTCTCACAAACTCTGTAATAGAGCCTTTTTTTTTTCTTTTTTTTTTCTGAATTAAGAAAATGGTTAGAACGGGAAAAAGCGACAAACCAAGCGACAAACCAAGCCAGCCGGATCTTGCAACAATTGTGGAGACCCTCGAAGAATTGAGAAATGAAATGAGGGAGAAGCTGGACCAGCTTTTGAAGGAAAATGGTGATCTCAAAAAGGAGATTGCCAAGAAAGACGCACAGATTCAATCTTTATCAAGCAAACTGGAGGAGCTGGAGCAACAAGAGAAACGTAATGATGTAATCCTGACAGGGCTCAAAATCAAACCCAGGAGTTATGCCAGGGCAGCAGCGAAGGACTACGATGGAGGCGAGGAGGAGAATAAATCTTTGGAAATGCAGGTGATGGAATTCCTTCAGACCAAAAGTATTTCTCTGGACCCCAGCAATGTGGATTCATGTTATCTGCTACCGAAAAGGAGTGGAAGCGGAGACCGGAATGCAGCAAGAGCTGTGTTACTACGACTTACAAGCAACAAGCACAAAATCTCTTTGTTGAAGCAAGGGAGAAATCTCAAAGGATCCAATGTTTTCATAAATGAAAACCTCACCAGGCACAATGCAACCATCGCATGGAAAGCTCGTCAACTAAAGAAAGCGGGGAAGATACACAGCACTTGGACGGCTAACTGCAGAATTTTCATCAAACCAAATGGGTCACCGGAAACTACCAGACCGGTGCTGATCAAGATGATGCGGGATTTGGAGAATTTTGACCACTGAGGCAGGTTAAAATCCCTGACAAATCTCTATGAGCAGTTATCTGATAAACCAAACTGCAGATCAGGAAACTGGCTTTTCAACAACAAGTCACCAAAACTCGGGAATATACTATAATGAAGAAATTGACCCGGACAACCATTTTTTCTACAACGAAACAAACGCATGCGGATACTTTACTTTAGACAAATTTAACAAGAACATTAAAATGGAAGGGAGTTTGTCCATTATCCACTTCAATAGTAGGAGTCTATATGCAAACTTTGACCAAATAAAGGAATACCTTCTGTCATTTGCTAATCCGTTCAACATCATCGCACTATCGGAAACTTGGATTAAAGAAGAAAAGGGCAAGGACTTCTACATGGAGGGTTACAACTTCGTGTGTAAGAGCAGACTAAATAAAGCTGGTGGGGGTGTTGGACTATTTATTGATGAGGCCATAAACTTCCAGGTACTAGAATGCAAATCAATTGTTGTGGAAAATGTAATGGAATGCCTTACAATTGAGATTCCTAGGTTGAAAGGTAAAAATACGGTTATTTGTTGTGTGTACAGAGCAACCGGATTCACAAATTGATGTTTTTAGTAAATGTATGGGTGAATTACTTGTCAATATGAACCAGAAAAATGTTTTTATGTGTGGGGACTTTAATATTGACTTGATAAATCCAAATAATAGCTCTATAATAGAGGAGTATATTGACACCATGTATGCCATGGGTATGCAACCATTAATCACAAAACCAAGCAGGATTACTAGACACAGTGCCACCTTGATAGATAATGTGTATACTAATGTATTAGATTCTGAAATATTTAGTGGCATTATGATAAATGATATTACTGATCATCTACCAGTTTTTGCTATTTGTAACTGCAAATTAGATATAAGGAACCAGGCTAGATTGAAAACCCTGGAACACACAGAAATCAGAATTAAAAAGCGAAAAAAAAGGCTAAAGAAACTAGAATCAGATATGTTGAACCAGAATTGGGATCATGTATTAACAGAGAAAGATCCAAATCGAGCCTATGAGGCTTTTCTACGGACAGTAAACTCCTGTATGATAAACACTGTCTAGTCAAAATAACGAACAAACTGAAGCAGAACAAAGAGAGGAAACCTTGGGTTCAAAAAAGTACTGGCAAATGCCTGCAAGAAGAAAAAATATATTGTATAAACAGTTTCTGAGAGAAAGAACTGAGAAAGCAGAAATTAGGTACAAAAATTACAGAAACAAAATGACAAATTTACTAAGGAAACATAAAAAAGAGTATTATGAAAAGCTTTTATTAGAAAATAAACATTACACCAGAAATCTCTGGAATATAATAAAGAACATCTCTGGGAGGACACCGAGGAGGAGTACCCTGCATTCTTTAATATAAATGGCAAAAAGGTAGAGGACAAGGAATTGGTTGTGGAGAATTTTAACAGTTATTTTGTGAATGTTGGGCCAGAACTAGCAAAGGGTATTAAATCCTCACACCTAAGATGGGACTACCTTGACAAGGATGAGGAAATCCAAGACACAATGACACTAACTCCTGTTACCGAATCTGAAATTAGATCAATTCTGAAAAATTGTACAGCTAAGACATCTGTTGATGTAAACCAATTAGATATGAAATTACTGAAAACACTAACTAACGCAATTGTAACTCCACTTACGCATATATGCAATCTATCCTTCTCCGCGGAGTGTTTCCAGATAAAATGAAGATAGCTAAAGTTATCCCTCTATACAAAAAGTGGGGATAAATATGATTTCTCAAACTATCGTCCTGTCTCAATTTTACCTCAATGCTCGAAGGTCCTAGAAAAGCTCTTCAATGACAGATTGGACAAGTACATTGATAAACACAAACTACTGTGTGACAGCCAGTATGGGTTCAGGAAAAAGCATTCGACAGCACTAGCCCTAACAGAATTTATTGAAATGATTAAAGATTCACTAGATTCAA
Source organism: Gymnothorax javanicus (assembly GCA_029692085.1). Lineage (NCBI taxonomy): Eukaryota > Metazoa > Chordata > Actinopteri > Anguilliformes > Muraenidae > Gymnothorax > Gymnothorax javanicus. Next base: position 51,791,382 of record CM056197.1, read on the forward strand.
ACCTATATTCTATAGGCATATTTATTGATCTGAAGAAAGCATTTGACACTATAAATCACGATATATTGATTGAAAAAACTTTACAAATATGGATTAAGAGGGACCGCATTAAAATGGATCAAAAATTACTTAACAAGTAGGATTTAATTTGTGCAGATGGGCAATAGCAAATCGAATTGTTTGGACATTACCTGTGGAATTCCTCAGGGCTCGGTCATAGGTCCCAAGTTGTTCATAAATTTACATAAATGACATTGTTAAGGTGTCCGATATCCTAAAACTAATTTTATTCGCAGAGCGACACGACTATTTTTTTGCTCAGGTGTCGATCTCAAGCAATTGGCAAAAGTGGTTAATAAAGAAATGTCTAAACTTCACACGTGGTTTAATGTAAACAAATTGTCATTAAATCTTACAAAGACCAAATTTATGATATTTGGGGAAAAAAAGGCCTAAAGGACGACATAGACTTAAAGGTAAATGGTACCAGCATTGAAAGGGTAAACGAATATAAAGTCATGGGAGTTATGTTAGATAATCTCTTAAGCTGGAAACCACATGTAAACTTGGTTCAAAGAAAGTTGGCTAAAAGCGTGTCTATTCTTTGGAAAATGCAAAAATTATTAAAATGCAAGTCTCTTAAAATAATCTATTCAGCACTCATAGCACCCCACTTACACTACTGCGCTGAAGTATGGGGACACACTTATAATAATACAATAGAATCATTGTTTAAACTCCAAAAAAAGGCCCTTAGAATTATTCATAACGTTCCCTATGGAACTCATACAAACTATTTATTTATTAAGGCAAAGTTTCTTAAATTGCAGGATATAATAAAATTCAACTCCTTGCAAATTGTGTATTTAGGATACCACAAAGAATTACCTAGAAATATACAATGCCTGTTTTTGGAACGTGAATGTACCCATGATCTAAGAGGCAGAATGTTGTTGCAGAAGAGAAGGGTCAAGTCGACTCGGAGTGAGCACTCCTTATCGGTGGCTGGAGTCAGTGCATGGAACATACTTGAACACAAGGTCAGAGGGGCAGACAATTTGAAAGACTTTAAGTATCTTCTGAAATGTGCATGTTTGAATAACTATGAACTTATCCAACAAAATGGCATTGGATAAATTAAACAGAACCATAGCGGGCATAAACAATAGGGGTTGTTTATAGACACTCAGCTATACTGTGATTAAAACTCTTCATGACTGTCATAAATGTCTATGATTTTATGTTGTGACGTTTAAATCGTAGTGTAAATAGACACTCAGCTCTGTTGTGATTTATAAATCTTTATGATATCTTACCCATAATCAAACTGTTTTTTCTGGGAGTTGGGGGCGGACTTTGACAAGCGATTTCGCTTTCTCCGCGAATTCTTTCGGTCATGATACATGTTGTGTTGAAATTGTCATGGAATGACTGTACAAACATGCCGAAATGAAAAAACAAATAAAAAAATAAAAATGTTAATGTTTGAAAGCTAATGCTAACTTGCTAATGCTAGCGATCTAATGCTAGTGCTAATATCTGGTCATTGTCATACTGTAAGTGTTCTCTATGATGGGAATATGAGATCAGATGGCATTAAAGCATATACCTTCATGAGAATATGAGATCAGATGGCATTTAATTAACCCTTCTTGTATATAGGCTAATACAGTAATGATAATGTTTGAATGCTAATGCTAAGTTGCTAATGCTAGAGATCTAATGCTAGTGCTAATATCTGCTCATTGTTATAATGTTAGTGTCCTCAATGTTGAAAATAAGACATCAGATGGCATTTAAGCATAACCCTTCAAGAGATTATGAGAACAGATGGCATTTAAGCTTATCCATTCTTGTATAAAGGCAAATACAGTAATGTTAATGTTTGAAAGCTAATGCTAACTTGCTAATGCTAGCGATCTAATGCTAGTGCTAAAATCTGGTGATTGTTATACAGTACGTGTACTCTATGATGAGAATATGAGATCAGATGGCAATAAAGCTTAACCCTTCTTGTATATAGGAAAATACAGTAATGTTAATGTTTGAATGCTAATTCTAACTTGCTAATGGCAGCGATCTAATGCTAGAGCTAATATATGTTCATTGTCATACTGTAAGTGTTCTCTATGATGGGAATATGAGAACAGATGGCATTTAATTAACCCTTCCTGTTTATAGGCTAATACAGTAATGTTAATGTTTGAATGCTAAGGCTAACTTGCTAATGCTAGCGATCTAATGCTAGTGCTAATATCTGCTCATTGTTATACTGTAAGTGTCCTCTATGATGAGAATAAGACATCAGATGGCATTTAAGCATAACCCTTCATGAGAATATGAGATCAGATTGCATTTAATTAACCCTTCTTGAATATAGGCTAACAGAGTAATGTTAATGATTGAATGCTAATGCTAACTTGCTAATGCTAGCGATCTAATGCTAGTGCTAATATCTGCTCATTGTTATACTGTAAGTGTCCTCTATGATGAGAATAAGACATCAGATGACATTTAAGCATAACCCTTGATGAGAATATGAGATCAGATTGCATTTATGCTTATCCATTCTTGTATATAGGCAAATACAGTAATGTTAATGTTTGAATGCTAATGCTAACTTGCTAATGCTAGCGATCTAATGCTAGTGCTAATATCTGGTAATTGTTATACTATACGAATATGAGTACATTTTATGATGAGAATATGAGATAAGATGCCAATAAAGCTTAACCCTTCTTGTATATAGGCAAATACAGTAATGTTAATGTTTAAATGCTAATTCTAAATTGCTAATGCTAGCGATCTAATGCTAGTGCTAATATATGTTCATTGTCATACTGTAAGTGTTCTCTATGATGGGAATATGAGATCAGATGGCATTTAATTAACCCTTCTTGTATATAGGCAAATACAGTAATGTTAATGTTTGAATGCTAAGGCTAACTTGCTAATGCTAGCGATCTAATGCTAGTGCTAATATCTGTTCATTGTTATACTGTAAGTGTCCTCTATGATGAGAATAAGACATCAGATGGCATTTAAGCATAACCCTTCATGTGAATATGAGATCAGATGGCATTTAAATAACCCTTCTTGTATATAGGCAAATACAGTAATGTTAATGTTTGAATGCTAATGCTAACTTGCTAATGCTAGCGATCTAATGCTAGTGCTAATATCTGCTCATTGTTATACTGTAAGTGTCCTCTATGATGAGAATAAGACATCAGATGACATTTAAGCATAACCCTTTATGAGAATATGAGATCATATAGCATTTATGCTTATCCATTCTTGTATATAGGCAAATACAGTAATGTTAATGTTTGAATGCTAATGCTAACTTGCTAATGCTAGCGATCTAATGCTAGTGCTAATATCTGGTCATTGTCATACTGTATTTGTCCTCTATGATTGGAATATGAGATCAGATGGCATTTAAGCATAACCCTTCATGAGAATATGAGATCAGATGCCATTTAAATATCCACTTCTTGTATATAGGCAAATACAGTCATGTTAATGTTTGAATGCTAATGCTAACTTGCTAATGCTAGCGATCAAATGCTAGTGCTAATATCTGCTCATTGTTAAACTGTAAGTGTCTCTATGATGAGAATAAGACATCAGATGACATTTAAGCATAACCCTTTTGAGAATATGAGATCATATAGCATTTATGCTTATCCAATCTTGTATATAGGCAAATACAGTAATGTTAATGTTTGAATGCTATTGCTAACTTGCTTATGCTAGCGATCTAATGCTAGTGCTAATATCTGGTCATTATCATACTGTATTTGTGCTCTATGATGGGAATATGAGATCAGATGGCATTTAAATAACCCTTCTTGTATATAGGCAAATACAGTAATGTTAATGTTTGAATGCTAATGCTAACTTGCTAATGCTAGCGATCTAATGCTAGTGCTAATATCTGCTCATTGTTATACTGTAAGTGTCCTCTATGATGAGAATAAGACATCAGATGACATTTAAGCATAACCCTTCATGAGAATATGAGATCAGATAGAATTTATGCTTATCCATTCTTGTATATAGGCAAATACAGTAATGTTAATGTTTGAATGCTAATGCTAACTTGCTAATGCTAGCGATCTAATGCTAGTGCTAATATCTGGTCATTGTCATACTGTAAGTGTTCTCTATGATGGGAATATGAGATCAGATGGCATTTAAAGCATAACCCTTCATGAGAATATGAGATCAGATGGCATTTAATTAACCCTTCTTGTATATAGGCAAATACAGTAATGTTAATGTTTGAATGCTAATGCTAACTTGCTAATGCTAGCGATCTAATGCTAGTGCTAATATCTGCTCATTGTTATAATGTTAGTGTCCTCAATGTTGAAAATAAGACATCAGATGGCATTTAAGCATAACCCTTCATGAGAATATGAGATCAGATTGCATTTAATTAACCCTTCTTGTATATAGGCAAATACAGTAATGTTAATGTTTGAATGCTAATGCTAACTTGCTAATGCTAGCGATCTAATGCTAGTGCTAATATCTGCTCATTGTTATACTGTAAGTGTCCTCTATGATGAGAATAAGACATCAGATGACATTTAAGCATCATGAGAATATGAGAACAGATGGCATTTAACTTATCCATTTTATATAAGGCAAATACAGTAATGTTAATGTTTGAATGCTAATGCTAACTTGCTAATGCTAGCGATCTAATGCTAGTGCTAATATCTGGTGATTGTTATACTGAATAAGAGTCAGATGGCATTTATGATGAGAATATGAGATCAGATGGCATTTAAATTAAACCCTTCTTGTATATAGGAAAATACAGTAATGTTAATGTTTGAATGCTAATTGCTAACTTGCTAATGCTAGCGATCTAATGCTAGTGCTAATATATGTTCATTGTCATACTGTAAGTGTCCTCTATGATGAGAATATAAGACATCAGATGGCATTTAATTAACCCTTCATGTTTATAGGCATTTAATTATCCACTTGTAATGTTAATGTTTGAATGCTAAACTTGCTAATGCTAGCGATCTAATGCTAGTGCTAATATCTGCTCATTGTTATACTGTAAGTGTCCTCTATGATGAGAATAAGACATCAGATGGCAATTAAGCATAACCCTTCATGAGAATATGAGATCAGATTGCATTTAATTAACCCTTCTTGTATATAGGCAAATACAGTAATGTTAATGATTGAATGCTAATGCTAACTTGCTAATGCTAGCGATCTAATGCTGTGCTAATATCTGCTCATTGTTATACTGTAAGTGTCCTCTATGATGAGAATAAGACATCAGATGACATTTAAGCATAACCCTTGATGAGAATATGAGATCAGATTGCATTTATGCTTATCCATTCTTGTATATAGGCAAATACAGTAATGTTAATGTTTGAATGCTAATGCTAACTTGCTAATGCTAGCGATCTAATGCTAGTGCTAATATCTGGTCATTGTCATACTGTATTTGTCCTCTATGATGGGAATATGAGATCAGATGGCATTTAAGCATAACCCTTCATGAGAATATGAGATCAGATGGCATTTAAATAACCCTTCTTGTATATAGGCAAATACAGTAATGTTAATGTTTGAATGCTAATGCTAACTTGCTAATGCTAGCGATCTAATGCTAGTGCTAATATCTGCTCATTGTTATACTGTAAGTGTCCTCTATGATGAGAATAAGACATCAGATGACATTTAAGCATAACCCTTGATGAGAATATGAGATCAGATAGCATTTATGCTTATCCATTCTTGTATATAGGCAAATACAGTAATGTTAATGTTTGAATGCTAATACTAACTTGCTAATGCTAGCGATCTAATGCTAGTGCTAATATCTGGTGATTGTTTATACTGTAATATGAGATCTCTATGATGAGAATATGAGATCAGATGGCAATAAAATTTTAACCTTTCTTGTATATAGGCAAATACAGTAATGTTAATGTTTGAATGCTAATTCTAACTTGCTAATGGTAGCGATCTAATGCTAGTGCTAATATCTGTTCATTGTCATTCTGTAAGTGTTCTCTATGATGAGAATATGAGATCAGATGGCATTTAAATTAACCCTTCTTGTATATAGGCAAATACAGTAATGTTAATGTTTGAATGCTAATGCTAACTTGCTAATGCTAGCGATCTAATGCTAGTGCTAATATCTGCTCATTGTTATACTGTAAGTGTCCTCTATGATGAGAATAAGACATCAGATGGCATTTAAGCATAACCCTTCATGAGAATATGAGATCAGATGGCATTTATGCTTATCCATTCTTGTATATAGGCAAATACAGTAATGTTAATGTTTGAATGCTAATGCTAACTTGCTAATGCTAGCGATCTAATGCTAGTGCTAATATCTGGTCATTGTCATACTGTATTTGTCCTCTATGATGGGAATAAGAGATCAGATGGCATTTAAGCATAACCCTTCATGAGAATATGAGATCAGATGGCATTTAAATAACCCTTCTTGTATATAGGCAAATACAGTAATGTTAATGTTTGAATGCTAATGCTAACTTGCTAATGCTAGCGATCTAATGCTAGTGCTAATATCTGCTCATTGTCATACTGTATTTGTCCTCTATGATGAGAATAAGACATCAGATGGCATTTAAGCATAACCCTTCATGAGAATATGAGATCAGATGGCATTTATGCTTATCCATTCTTGTATATAGGCAAATACAGTAATGTTAATGTTTGAATGCTAATGCTAACTTGCTAATGCTAGCGATCTAATGCTAGTGCTAATATCTGGTCATTGTCATTCTGTATTTGTCCTCTATGATGAGAATAAGACATCAGATGACATTTAAGCATAACCCTTCATGTGAATATGAGATCAGATGGCATTTAAATAACACTTCTTGTATATAGGCAAATACAGTAATGTTAATGTTTGAATGCTAATGGTAACTTGCTTATGCTAGCGATCTAATGCTAGTGCTAATATCTGTTCATTATCATACTGTATTTGTCCTCTATGATGGGAATATGAGATCAGATGGCATTTAAATAACCCTTCTTGTATATAGGCAAATACAGAAATGTTAATGTTTGAATGCTAATGCTAACTTGCTAATGCTAGCGATCTAATGCTAGTGCTAATATCTGCTCATTGTTATACTGTAAGTGTCCTCTATGATGAGAATAAGACATCAGATGACATTTAAGCATAACCCTTTATGAGAATATGAGATCAGATAGAATTTATGCTTATCCATTCTTGTATATAGGCAAATACAGTAATGTTAATGTTTGAATGCTAATGCTAACTTGCTAATGCTAGCGATCTAATGCTAGTGCTAATATCTGGTCATTGTCATACTGTATTTGTTCTCTATGATGGGAATATGAGATCAGATGGCATTAAAGCATATACCTTCATGAGAATATGAGATCAGATGGCATTTAATTAACCATTCTTGTATATAGGCTAATACAGTAATGATAATGTTTGAATGCTAATGCTAAGTTGCTAATGCTAGCGATCTAATGCTAGTGCTAATATCTTCTCATTGTTATAATGTTAGTGTCCTCAATGTTGAAAATAAGACATCAGATGGCATTTAAGCATAACCCTTCAAGAGATTATGAGAACAGATGGCATTTAAGCTTATCCATTCTTGTATAAAGGCAAATACAGTAATGTTAATGTTTGAAACCTAATGCTAACTTGCTAATGCTAGCGATCTAATGCTAGTGCTAAAATCTGGTGATTGTTATACTGTACGTGTACTCTATGATGAGAATATGAGATCAGATGGCAATAAAGCTTAACCCTTCTTGTATATAGGAAAATACAGTAATGTTAATGTTTGAATGCTAATTCTAACTTGCTAATGGCAGCGATCTAATGCTAGAGCTAATATATGTTCATTGTCATACTGTAAGTGTTCTCTATGATGGGAATATGAGATCAGATGGCATTTAATTAACCCTTCTTGTATATAGGCTAATACAGTAATGTTAATGTTTGAATGCTAAGTTAACTTGCTAATGCTAGCGATCTAATGCTAGTGCTAATATCTGCTCATTGTTATACTGTAAGTGTCCTCTATGATGAGAATAAGACATCAGATGACATTTAAGCATAACCCTTCATGAGAATATGAGATCAGATGGCATTTAATTATCCATTCTTGTATATAGGCAAATACAGTAATGTTAATGTTTGAATGCTAATGCTAACTTGCTAATGCTAGCGATCTAATGCTAGGGCTAATATCTGGTCATTGTCATACTGTATTTGTCCTCTATGATGGGAATATGAGATCAGATGGCATTTAAGCATAACCCTTCATGAGAATATGAGATCAGATGGCATTTAAATAACCCTTCTTGTATATAGGCAAATACAGTAATGTTAATGTTTGAATGCTAATGCTAACTTGCTAATGCTAGCGATCTAATGCTAGTGCTAATATCTGCTCATTGTAATACTGTAAGTGTCCTCTATGATGAGAATAAGACATCAGATGACATTTAAGCATAACCCTTGATGAGAATATGAGATCAGATAGCATTTATGCTTATCCATTCTTGTATATAGGCAAATACAGTAATGTTAATGTTTGAATGCTAATGCTAACATGCTAATGCTAGCGATCTAATGCTAGTGCTAATATCTGCTCATTGTCATACTGTAAGTGTTCTCTATGATGGGAATATGAGATCAGATGGCATTTAATTAACCCTTCTTGTATATAGGAAAATACAGTAATGTTAATGTTTGAATGCTAATTCTAACTTGCTAATGCTAGCGATCTAATGCTAGTGCTAATATCTGGTCATTGTCATACTGTAAGTGTTCTCTATGATGGGAATATGAGATCAGATGGCATTTAATTAACCCTTCTTGTATATAGGCAAATACAGTAATGTTAATGTTTGAATGCTAAGGCTAACTTGCTAATGCTAGCAATCTAATGCTAGTGCTAATATTTGCTCATTGTTATACTGTAAGTGTCCCCTATGATGAGAATAAGACATCAGATAGCATTTAAGCATAACCCTTCATGTGAATATGAGATAAGATGCCATTTAAATAACCCTTCTTGTATATAGGCAAATACAGTAATGTTAATGTTTGAATGCTAATGCTAACTTGCTAATGCTAGCGATCTACTGCTAGTGCTAATATCTGCTCATTGTTATACTGGAAGTGTCCTCTATGATGAGAATAAGACATCAGATGACATTTAAGCATAACCCTTTATGAGAATATGAGATCATACAGCATTTATGCTTATCCATTCTTGTATATAGGCAAATACAGTAATGTTAATGTTTGAATGCTAATGCTAACTTGCTAATGCTAGCGATCTAATGCGAGTGCTAATATCTGGTCATTATCATACTGTATTTGTCCTCTATGATGGGAATATGAGATCAGATGGCATTTAAGCATAACCCTTCATGAGAATATGAGATCAGATGGCATTTAAATAACCCTTCTTGTATATAGGCAAATACAGTAATGTTAATGTTTGAATGCTAATGCTAACTTGCTAATGCTAGCGATCTAATGCTAGTGCTAATATCTGCTCATTGTTATACTGTAAGTGTCCTCTATGATGAGAATAAGACATCAGATGACATTTAAGCATAACCCTTGATGAGATTATTAGATCAGATAGCATTTATGCTTATCCATTCTTGTATATAGGCAAATACAGTAATGTTAATGTTTGAATGCTAATACTAACTTGCTAATGCTAGCGATCTAATGCTAGTGCTAATATCTGGAATTGTTATACTGTAAGTGTACTCTATGATGAGAATATGAGATCAGATGGCAAAAAAGCTTAACCTTTCCTGTATTTTGGCAAATACAGTAATGTTAATGTTTGAATGCTAATTCTAACTTGCTAATGGTAGCGATCTAATGCTAGTGCTAATATCTGTTCATTGTCATACTGTAAGTGTTCTCTATGATGGGAATATGACATCAGATGGCATTTAATTAACCCTTCTTGTATATAGGCTAATACAGTAATGTTCATGTTTGAATGCGAAAGGCTAACTTGCTAATGCTAGCGATCTAATGCTAGTGCTAATATCTGCTCATTGTTATACTGTAAGTGTCCTCTATAATGAGAATAAGACATCAGATGGCATTTAAGCTTAACCCTTCATGAGAATATGAGAACAGATGGCATTTAAGCATATCCATTCTTGTTTATAGGCAAATAGAGTAATGTTAATGTTTGAATGCTAATGCTAACTTGCTAATGCTAGCGATCTAATGCTAGTGCTAATATCTGGTCATTGTCATACTGTATTTGTCCTCTATGATGGGAATATGAGATCAGATGGCTTTGAGAATAAGATCAGATGGAACCCTTCTTGTATATAGGCAAATACAGTAATGTTAATGTTTGAATGCTAATGCTAACTTGCTAATGCTAGCGATCTAATGCTAGTGCTAATATCTGCTCATTGTTATACTGTAAGTGTCCTCTATGATGAGAATAAGACATCAGATGACATTTAAGCATAACCCTTCATGAGAATATGAGATCAGATGGCATTTATGCTTATCCATTCTTGTTTATAGGCAAATACAGTAATGTTAATGTTTGAATGCTAATGCTAACTTGCTAATGCTAGCGATCTAATGCTAGTGCTAATATCTGGTCATTGTCATACTGTAATTTGTCCTCTATGATGGGAATATGAGATCAGATGGCATTTAAGCATAACCCTTCATGAGAATATGAGATCAGATGGATTTAAATTAACCTTTTTGTATATAGGCAAATACAGTAATGTTAATGTTTGAATGCTAATGCTAACTTGCTAATGCTAGCGATCTAATGCTAGTGCTAATATCTGCTCATTGTTATACTGTAAGTGTCCTCTATGATGAGAATAAGACATCAGATGACATTTAAGCATAACCCTTGATGAGAATATGAGATCAGATGGCATTTAAATTATCCATTCTTTGTATATAGGCAAATACAGTAATGTTAATGTTTGAATGCTAATGCTAACTTGCTAATGCTAGCGATCTAATGCTAGTGCTAATATCTGCTCATTGTTATTCTGTATTTGTCCTCTATGATGAGAATAAGACATCAGATGGCATTTAAGCATAACCCTTCATGAGAATATGAGATCAGATAGCCTTTTATGCTTATCCATTCTTGTATATAGGCAAATACAGTAATGTTAATGTTTGAATGCTAATGCTAACTTGCTAATGCTAGCGATCTAATGCTAGTGCTAATATCTGCTCATTGTTATACTGTAAGTGTCCTCTATGATGAGAATAAGACATCAGATGACATTTAAGCATAACCCTTGATGAGAATATGAGATCAGATGGCATTTAATTAACCCTTCTTGTATATAGGCAAATACAGTAATGTTAATGTTTGAATGCTAAGGCTAACTTGCTAATGCTAGCGATCTAATGCTAGTGCTAATATCTGCTCATTGTCATACTGTATTTGTCCTCTATGATGGGAATATGAGATCAGATGGCATTTAAGCATAACCCTTCATGAGAATATGAGATCAGATGGCATTTAAGCTTATCCATTCTTGTATATAGGCAAATACAGTAATGTTAATGTTTGAATGCTAATGCTAACTTGCTAATGCTAGCGATCTAATGCTAGTGCTAATATCTGCTCATTGTTATACTGTAAGTGTCCTCTATGATGAGAATAAGACATCAGATGACATTTAAGCATAACCCTTCATGAGAATATGAGATCAGATGGCATTTTAAATCCATTCTTGTATATAGGCAAATACAGTAATGTTAATGTTTGAATGCTAATGGTAACTTGCTTATGCTAGCGATCTAATGCTAGTGCTAATATCTGTTCATGATCATACTATATTTGTCCTCTATGATGGGAATATGAGATCAGATGGCATTTAAATAACCCTTCTTGTATATAGGCAAATACAGAAATGTTAATGTTTGAATGCTAATGCTAACTTGCTAATGCTAGCGATCTAATGCTAGTGCTAATATCTGCTCATTGTTATACTGTAAGTGTCCTCTATGATGAGAATAAGACATCAGATGGCATTTAAGCATAACCCTTTATGAGAATATGAGATCAGATAGAATTTATGCTTATCCATTCTTGTATATAGGCAAATACAGTAATGTTAATGTTTGAATGCTAATGCTAACTTGCTAATGCTAGCGATCTAATGCTAGTGCTAATATCTGGTCATTGTCATACTGTAAGTGTTCTCTATGATGGGAATATGAGATCAGATGGCATTAAAGCATATACCTTCATGAGAATATGAGATCAGATGGCATTTAATTAACCATTCTTGTATATAGGCTAATACAGTAATGTTAATGTTTGAATGCTAATGCTAACTTGCTAATGCTAGCGATCTAATGCTAGTGCTAATATCTGCTCATTGTTATACTGTTAGTGTCCTCTATGATGAGAATAAGACATCAGATGGCATTTAAGCATAACCCATTCAAAGATTATGAGATCAGATGGCATTTATGCTTATCCATTCTTGTATATAGGCAAATACAGTAATGTTAATGTTTGAATGCTAATGCTAACTTGCTAATGCTAGCGATCTAATGCTAAGTGCTAAAATCTGTGTGATTGTTAGAATAAGACATCAGATGACATTTAAGCATAACCCTTGATGAGAATATGAGATCAGATGGCATTTAAAGCTTAACCCTTCTTGTATATAGGAAAATACAGTAATGTTAATGTTTGAATGCTAATTCTAACTTGCTAATGCTAGCGATCTAATGCTAGAGCTAATATATGTTCATTGTTATACTGTAAGTGTTCTCTATGATGGGAATATGAGATCAGATGGCATTTATTTAACCCTTCTTGTATATAGGCAAATACAGTAATGTTAATGTTTGAATGCTAATTCTAACTTGCTAATGGTAGCGATCTAATGCTAGTGCTAATATCTGTTCATTGTCATACTGTAAGTGTTCTCTATGATGGGAATATGACATCAGATGGCATTTAATTAACCCTTCTTGTATGAGATAGGCTAATACAGTAATGTTATGTTTGAATGTTAAAGGCTAACTTGCTAATGCTAAGCGATCTAATGCTAGTGCTAATATCTGCTCATTGTTATACTGTAAGTGTCCTCTATGATGAGAATAAGACATCAGATGGCATTTAAGCATAACCCTTCATGAGAATATGAGAACAGATGGCATTTAATTATATCCATTCTTGTTTATAGGCAAATAGAGTAATGTTAATGTTTGAAAGGTAATGCTAACTTGCTAATGCTAGCGATCTAATGCTAGTGCTAATATCTGGTCATTGTCATACTGTATTTGTCCTCTATGATGGGAATATGAGATCAGATGGCTTTTAAGCATAACCCTTCATGAGAATATGAGATCAGATGGAATTTATTAACCCTTCTTGTATATCGTTAAATACAGTAATGTTAATGTTTGAATGCTAATGCTAACATGCTAATGCTAGCGATCTAATGCTAGTGCTAATATCAGCTCATTGTCATACTGTAAGTGTCCTCTTTGATGAGAATAAGACATCAGATGACATTTAAGCATAACCCTTGATGAAAATATGAGATCAGATAGCATTTATGCTTATCCATTCTTGTGTAAAGGCAACTACAGTAATGTTAATGTTTGAATGCTAATGCTAACTTGCTAATGCTAGCGATCTAATGCTAGTGCTAATATCTGGTCATTGTCATTCTGTATTTGTCCTCTATGATGGGAATATGAGATCAGATGGCATTTAAGCATAACCCTTCATGAGAATATGAGATCAGATGCCTTTTAAATAACCCTTCTTGTATATAGGCAAATACAGTAATGTTAATATTTGAATGCTAATTCTAACTTGCTAATGATAGCGATCTAATGCTAGTGCTAATATCTGTTCATTGTTATACTGTAAGTGTCCTCTATGATGAGAATAAGACATCAGATGGCATTTAAGCATAACCCTTCATGTGAATATGAGATCAGATGGCATTTAAATAACCCTTCTTGTATATAGGCAAATACAGTAATGTTAATCTTTGAATGCTAATGCTAACTTGCTAATGCTAGCGATCTAATGCTAGTGCTAATATCTGCTCATTGTTAAACTTTAAGTGTCCTCTATGATGAGAATAACACATCAGATGACATTTAAGCATAACCCTTTATGAAAATTTGAGATCATATAGCATTTATGCTTATCCATTCTTGTATATAGGCAAATACAGTAATGTTAATGTTTGAATGCTAATGCTAACTTGCTCATGCTAGCGATCTAATGCTAGTGCTAATATCTGTTCATTGTCATACTGTAAGTGTTCTCTATGATGGGAATATGAGGTCACATGGCATTTAATTAACCCTTCTTGTATATAGGCTAATACAGTAATGTTCATGTTTGAATGCTAAGGCTAACTTGCTATGCTATCGATCTAATGCTAGTGCTAATATCTGCTCAATGTTACACTGTTAGTGTCCTCTATGATGAGAATAAGACATCAGATGGCATTTAAGCATAACCCTTCATGAGAATATGAGAACAGATGGCATTTAAGCTTATCCATTCTTGTTTATAGGCAAATAGAGTAATGTTAATGTTTGAAAGGTAATGCTAACTTGCTAATGCTAGCGATCTAATGCTAGTGCTAATATCTGCTCATTTTTATACTGTAAGTGTCCTCTATGATGAGAATAAGATATCAGATGACATTTAAGCATAACCCTTGATGAGAATATGAGATCAAATAGCATTTATGCCTATCCATTCTTGTATATAGGCAAATACAGTAATGTTAATGTTTGAATGCTAATACTAACCCGCTAAAGCTAGCGATCTAATGCTGAATAATATCTCAGATTGTTATACTGTACAACTCTATGATAAGAATATGAGATCAGATGGCATTTAGCTTAACCCTTCTTGTATATAGGCAAATACAGTAATGTTAATGTTTGAATGCTAATTCTAACTTGCTAATGCTAGCGATCTAATGCTAGTGCTAATATCTGGTCATTGTCATACTGTAAGTGTTCTCTATGATGGGAATATGAGATCAGATGGCGTTTAATTAACCCTTCTTGTATATAGGCAAATACAGTAATGTTCATGTTTGAATGCTAAGGCTAACTTGCTAATGCTAGCGATCTAATGCTAGTGCTAATATCTGTTCATTGTTATACTGTTAGTGTCCTCTATGATGAGAAAAAGACATCAGATGGCATTTAAGCATAACCCTTCATGTGAATATGAGATCAAATGGTATTTAAATAACCCTTCTTGTATATAGGCAAATACAGTAATGTTAATGTTTGAATGCTAATGCTAACTTGCTAATGCTAGCGATCTAATGCTAGTGCTAATATCTGCTCATTGTTATACTGTAAGTGTCCTCTATGATGAGAATAAGACATCAGATGACATTTAAGCATAACCCTTTATGAGAATATGAGATCATATAGCATTTATGCTTATCCATTCTTGTATATAGGCAAATACAGTAATGTTAATGTTTGAATGCTAATGCTAACTTGCTAATGCTAGCGATCTAATGCTAGTGCTAATATCTGGTCATTGTCATACTGTATTTGTCCTCTATGATGGGAATATGAGATCAGATGGCATTTAAGCATAACCCTTCATGTGAATATGAGATCAGATGCCATTTAAATAACACTTCTTGTATATAGGCAAATACAGTCATGTTAATGTTTGAATGCCAAGGCTAACTTGCTAATGCTAGCGATCAAATGCTAGTGCTAATATCTGCTCATTGTTAAACTGTAAGTGTCCTCTATGATGAGAATAAGACATCAGATGACATTTAAGCATAACCCGTTATGAGAATATGAGATCATATAGCATTTATGCTTATCCAATCTTGTATATAGGCAAATACAGTAATGTTAATGTTTGAATGCTAATGCTAACTTGCTTATGCTAGCGATCTAATGCTAGTGCTAATATCTGGTCATTATCATACTGTATTTGTCCTCTATGATGGGAATATGAGATCAGATGGCATTTAAATAACCCTTCTTGTATATAGGCAAATACAGTAATGTTAATGTTTGAATGCTAATGCTAACTTGCTAATGCTAGCGATCTAATGCTAGTGCTAATATCTGCTCATTGTTATACTGTAAGTGTCCTCTATGATGAGAATAAGACATCAGATGGCATTTACGCATAACCCTTCATTAGAATATGAGATCAGATTGCATTTAATTAACCCTTCTTGTATATAGGCTAACAGAGTAATGTTAATGATTGAATGCTAATGCTAACGTGCTAATGCTAGCGATCTAATGCTAGTGCTAATATCTGCTCATTGTTATACTGTAAGTGTCCTCTATGATGAGAATAAGACATCAGATGACATTTAAGCATAACCCTTGATGAGAATATGAGATCAGATTGCATTTATGCTGATCCATTCTTGTATATAGGCAAATACAGTAATGTTAATTTTTGAATGCTAATGCTAACTTGCTAATGCTAGCGATCTAATGCTAGTGCTAATATCTGGTCATTGTCCTACTGTATTTGTCCTCTATGATGGGAATATCAGATCAGATGGCATTTAAGCATAACCCTTCATGAGAATATGAGATCAGATGTCATTTAAATAACCCTTCTTGTATATAGGCAAATACAGTAATGTTAATGTTTGAATGCTAATGCTAACTTGCTAATGCTAGCGATCTAATGCTAGTGCTAATATCTGCTCATTGTTATACTGTAAGTGTCCTCTATGATGAGAATAAGACATCAGATGACATTTAAGCATAACCCTTGATGCGAATATGAGATCAGATTGCATTTATGCTTATCCATTCTTGTATATAGGCAAATACAGTAATGTTAATTTTGAATGCTAATGCTAACTTGCTAATGCTAGCGATCTAATGCTAGTGCTAATATCTGGTCATTGTCATACTGTATTTGTCATCTATGATGGGAATATGAGATCAGATGGCATTTAAGCATAACCCTTCATGAGAATATGAGATCAGATGGCATTTAAATAACCCTTCTTCTATATAGGCAAATACAGTAATGTTAATGTTTGAATGCTAATGCTAACTTGCTAATGCTAGCGATCTAATGCTAGTGCCAATATCTGCTCATTGTAATAGTGTAAGTGTCCTCTATGATGAGAATAAGACATCAGATGACATTTAAGCATAACCCTTGATGAGAATATGAGATCAGATAGCATTTATGCTTATCCATTCTTGTATATAGGCAAATACAGTACTGTTAATGTTTGTATGCTAATTCTAACTTGCTAATGCTAGCGATCTAATGCTAGTGCTAATATCTGGTCATTGTCGTACTGTAAGTGTTCTCTATGATGGGAATATGAGATCAGATGGCATTTAATTTAGCCTTCTTGTATATAGGCAAATACAGTAATGTTAATGTTTGAATGCTAAGGCTAACTTGCTAATGCTAGCGATCTCATGCTAGTGCTAATATCTGGTCATTGTTATACTGTATTTGTCCTCTATGATGGGAATATGAGATTAGATGGCATTTAAGCATAACCCTTCATGTGAATATGAGATCAGATGCCATTTAAATAACACTTCTTGTATAGAGGCAAATACAGTCATGTTAATGTTTGAATGCCAAGGCTAACTTGCTAATGCTAGCGATCAAATGCTAGTGCTAATATCTGCTCATTGTTAAACTGTAAGTGTCCTCTATGATGAGAGTAAGACATCAGATGACATTTAAGCATAAGCCTTGATGAGAATATGAGATCATATAGCATTTATGCTTATCCATTCTTGTATATAGGCAAATACAGTAATGTTAATGTTTGAATGCTAATGCTAACTTGCTAATGCTAGCGATCTAATGCTAGTGCTAATATCTGGTCATTGTCATACTGTATTTGTCCTCTATGATGGGAATATGAGATCAGATGGCATTTAAGCATAACCCTTCATGTGAATATGAGATCAGATGCCATTTAAATAACCCTTCTTGTATATAGGCAAATACAGTCATGTTAATGTTTGAATGCCAAGGCTAACTTGCTAATGCTAGCGATCAAATGCTAGTGCTAATATCTGCTCATTGTTAAACTGTAAGTGTCCTCTATGATGAGAATAAGACATCAGATGACATTTAAGCATAACCCTTTATGAGAATATGAGATCATATAGCATTTATGCTTATCCAATCTTGTATATAGGCAAATACAGTAATGTTAATGTTTGAATGCTAATGCTAACTTGCTTATGCTAGCGATCTAATGCTAGTGCTAATATCTGGTCATTATCATACTGTATTTGTCCTCTATGATGGGAATATGAGATCAGATGGCATTTAAATAACCCTTCTTGTATATAGGCAAATACAGTAATGTTAATGTTTGAATGCTAATGCTAACTTGCTAATGCTAGCGATCTTATGCT
>CM056197.1:51809941-51830100 GCA_029692085.1 Gymnothorax javanicus
ACCCTTCATGAATATGAGATCAGATGGCATTTAAATAACACTTCTTGTATATAGGCAAATACAGTCGTGTTAATGTTTGAATGCTAAGGCTAACTTGCTAATGCTAGCGATCAAATGCTAATGCTAATATCTGCTCATTGTTAAACTGTAAGTGTCCTCAATGATGAGAATAAGACATCAGATGACATTTAAGCATAACCCTTCATGATAATATGAGATCAGATGGCATTTAATTAACCCTTCTTGTATATAGGCTAACACAGTAATGTTAATGTTTGAATGCTAATGCTGACTTGCTAATGCTAGCGATCCAATGCTAGTGCTAATATCTGCTCATTGTTATACTGTAAGTGTCGTCTATGATGAGAATAAGACATCAGATGACATTTAAGCATTACCCTTGATGAGAATATGAGATCAGATAGTATTTATGCTTATCCATTCTTGTATATAGGCAAATACAGTAATGTTAATGTTTGAATGCTAATGCTAACTTGCTAATGCTAGCGATCTAATGCTAGTGCTAATATCTGGTCATTATCATACTGTATTTGTCCTCTATGATGGGAATATGAGATCAGATGGCATTTAAGCATAACCCTTCATGTGAATATGAGATCAGATGGCATTTAAATAACACTTTTTGTATATAGGCAAATACAGTAATGTTAATGTTTGAATGCTAAGGCTAACTTGCTAACTTGCTTACATCAAATGCGAAAAGCAATATCTGCTCATTGTTAAACTGTAAGTGTCCTCTATGATGAGAATAAGACATCAGATGAAATTTAAGCATAACCCTTGATGAGAATATGAGATCAAATAGCATTTATGCTTTTCCATTCTTGTATATAGGCAAATACAGTAATTTTAATTTTTGAATGCTAATACTAACTTGCTAAACCTAGCGATCTAATGCTAGTGCTAATATCTGGTGATTGTTATACTGTACGTGTACTCTATGATAAGAATATGAGATCAGATGGCAATAAAGCTTAACCCTTTTTGTATATAGGCAAATACAGTAATGTTAATGTTTGAATGCTAATTCCAACTTGCTAATGCTTGCGATCTAATGCTAGTGCTAATATCTGGTCATTGTCATACTGTAAGTGTTCTCTATGATTGGAATATGAGATCAGATGGCATTTAATTAACCCTTCTTGTATATAGGCAAATACAGTAATGTTAATGTTTGAATGCTAAGGCTAACGTGCTAATGCTAGCGATCTAATGCTAGTGCTAATATCTGCTCATTGTTATACTGCAAGTGTCCTCTATGATGAGAATAAGACATCAGATGGCATTTAAGCATAACCCTTCATGTGAAAATGAGATAAGATGCCATTTAAATAACCCTTCTTGTATATAGGCAAATACAGTAATGTTAATGTTTGAATGCTAATGCTAACTTGCTAATGCTAGCGATCTAATGCCAGTGCTAATATCTGCTCATTGTTCTACTGTTAGTGTCCTCTATGATGAGAATAAGACATCAGATGATATTTAAGCATAACCCTTTATGAGAATATGAGATCAAATAGTATTTATGCTCATCCATTCTTGTATATAGGCAAATACAGTAATGTTAATGTTTGAATGCTAATGCTAACTTTACATGCTAGCGATCTAATGCTAGTGCTAATATCTGGTGATTGTTATACTGTACGTGTACTCTATGATGAGAATATGAGATCAGATGGAAATATAGCTTAACCCTTCTTGTATATAGGCAAATACAGTAATGTTAATGTTTGAATGCTAATTCTATCTTGCTAATGCTAGCGATCTAATGCTAGTTCTAATATCTGCTCATTGTTATACTGTAAGTGTCCTCTATGATGAGAATAAGACATCAGATGGCATTTAAGCAAAACCCTTCATGAGAATATGAGAACAGATGGCATTTAAGCATATCCATTCTGGTTTATAGGCAAATAGTGTAATGTTAATGTTTGAAAGGTAATGCTAACTTGCTAACGCTAGCAATCTAATGCTAGTGCTAATATCTGGTCATTGTCATACTGTATTTGTCCTCTATGATGAGAATATGAGAACAGGTGGCATTTAAGCATAACCCTTCTTGAGAATATGAGATCAGATGGAATTAAATTAATCCTTCTTGTATATAGGCAAATACAGTAATGTCAATGTTTGAATGCTAATGCTAACATGCTAATGCTAGCTATCTAATGCTAGTGCTAATATCTGCTCATTGTTATACTGTAAGTGTCCTCTTTGATGAGAAAAAGACATCAGATGACATTTAAGCATAACCATTTATGAGAATATGAGATCAGATAGCATTTATGCTTATCCATTCTTGTATATAGCCAAATACAGTAATGTTAATGTTTGAATGCTAATGCTAAGTTGCTAATGCTAGCGATCTAATGCTAGTGCTAATATCTGGTCATTGTCACACTGTATTTGTCCTCTATGATGGGAATATGAGATCAGATGCCATTTAAGCATAACCCTTCATGAGAATATGAGATCAGACGGCATTTAAATAACCCTTCTTGTATATAGGCAAATATAGTAATGTTAAAGTTTGAATGCTAATGCTAACTTGCTAATGCTGTCGATCTAATGCTAGTGCTAATATCTGCTCATTGTTATACTGTAAGTGTCCTCTATGATGAGAATAAGACATCAGATGACATTTAAGCATAACCCTTGATGAGAATATGAGTTCAGATAGAATTTATGCTTATCCATTCTTGTATATAGGCAAATACAGTAATGTTAATGTTTGAATGCTAATACTAACTTGCTAATGCTAGCGATCTAATGCTAGTGCTAATATCTGGTGATTGTTATACTGTACGTGTTCTCTATGATGAGAATATGAGATCAGATGGCAATAAAGCTTAACCCTTCTTGTATATAGGCAAATACAGTAATGTAAATGTTCGAATGCTAAGGCTAACTTGCTAATGCTAGCGATCTAATGCTAGTGCTAATATCTGCTCATTGTTATAATGTAAGTGTCCTCTATGATGAGAATAAGACATCAGATGGCATTTACGCATAACCCTTCATGAGAATATGAGAACAGATGGCATTTAAGCTTATCCATTCTTGTTTATAGGCAAATACAGTAATGTTAATGTTTGAATGCTAATTCTAACTTGCTAATGCTAGCGATCTAATGCTAGTGCTAATATCTGGTGATTGTTATACTGTACGTGTACTCTATGATGAGAATATGAGATCAGATGGCAATAAAGCTTAACCCTTCTTGTATATAGGCAAATACAGTAATGTTAATGTTTGAATGCTAATACTAACTTGCTAATGATAGCGATCTAATGTAAGTGCTAATATCTGTTCATTGTCATACTGTAAGTGTTCTCTATGATGGGAATATGAGATCAGATGGCATTTAATTAACCCTTCTTGTATATTGGCTAATACATTAATGTTAATGTTTGAATGCTAAGGCTAACTTGCTAATGCCAGCGAATTAATGCTAGTGCTAATATCTGGTCATTGTCATACTGTAAGTGTTCTCTATGATGGGAATATGAGATCAGATGGCATTAAAGCATATACCTTCATGAGAATATGAGATCAGATGGCATTTAATTACCACTTCTTGTATATAGGCTAATTCAGTAATGATAATGTTTGAATGCTAATGCTAACTTGCTAATGCTAGCGATCTAATGCTATTGCTAATATCTGCTCATAGTTATACTGTAAGTGTCCTTTATGTTGAGAATAAGACATCAGATGGCATTTAAGCATAACCCTTCAAGAGAATATGAGAACAGATGGCATTTAAGCTTATCCATTCTTGTATATAGGCAAATACAGTAATGTTAATGTTTGAAAGCTAATGCTAACTTGCTAATGCTAGCGATCTAATGCTAGTGCTAAAATATGGTGATTGTTATACTGTTCGTGTACTCTATGATGAGAATATGAGATCAGATGGCAATAAAGCTTGACCCTTCTTGTATATAGGCAAATACAGTAATGTAAATGTTTGAATACTAAGGCTAACTTGCTAATGCTAGCGATCTAATGCTAGTGCTAATATCTGCTCATTGTTAGAATGTAAGTGTCCTCTATGATGAGAATAAGACATCAGATGGCATTTACGCATAACCCTTCATGAGAATATGAGAACAGATGGCATTTAAGCTCATCCATTCTTGTTTATAGGCAAATACAGTAATGTTAATGTTTGAATGCTAATTCTAACTTGCTAATGCTAGCGATCTAATGCTAGTGCTAATATCTGGTGATTGTTATACTGTACGTTATACTATGATGAGAATATGAGATCAGATGGCAATAAAGCTTAACCCTTCTTGTATATAGGCAAATACAGTAATGTTAATGTTTGAATGCTAATACTAACTTGCTAATGATAGCGATCTAATGTAAGTGCTAATATCTGTTCATTGTCATACTGTAAGTGTTCTCTATGATGGGAATATGAGATCAGATGGCATTTAATTAACCCTTCTTGTATATTGGCTAATACATTAATGTTAATGTTTGAATGCTAAGGCTAACTTGCTAATGCCAGCGATTTAATGCTAGTGCTAATATCTGGTCATTGTCATACTGTAAGTGTTCTCTATGATGGGAATATAAGATCAGATGGCATTAAAGCATATACCTTCATGAGAATATGAGATCAGATGGCATTTAATTACCACTTCTTGTATATAGGCTAATTCAGTAATGATAATGTTTGAATGCTAATGCTAACTTGCTAATGCTAGCGATCTAATGCTAGTGCTAATATCTGCTTATTGTTATACTGTAAGTGTCCTTTATGTTGAGAATAAGACATCAGATGGCATTTAAGCATAACCCTTCAAGAGAATATGAGAACAGATGGCATTTAAGCTTATCCATTCTTGTATATAGGCAAATACAGTAATGTTAATGTTTGAAAGCTAATGCTAACTTGCTAATGCTAGCGATCTAATGCTAGTGCTAAAATATGGTGATTGTTATACTGGTCGTGTACTCTATGATGAGTATATGAGATCAGATGGCAATAAAGCTTGACCCTTCTTGTATATAGGCAAATACAGTAATGTAAATGTTTGAATACTAAGGCTAACTTGCTAATGCTAGCGATCTAATGCTAGTGCTAATATCTGCTCATTGTTAGAATGTAAGTGTCCTCTATGATGAGAATAAGACATCAGATGGCATTTACGCATAACCCTTCATGAGAATATGAGAACAGATGGCATTTAAGCTGATCCATTCTTGTTTATAGGCAAATACAGTAATGTTAATGTTTGAATGCTAATTCTAACTTGCTAATGGTAGCGATCTAATGCTGGTGCTAATATCTGGTGATTGTTATACTGTACGTGTTCTCTATGATGAGAATATGAGATCAGATGGCAATTAAGCTTAACCCTTCTTGTATATAGGCAAATACAGTAATGTTAATGTTTGAAAGGTAATGCTAACTTTCTAATGCTAGCGATCTAATGCTAGTGCTAATATCTGGTCATTGTCATACTGTATTTGTCCTCTATGATGGGAATATGAGATCAGATGGCATCTAATTAACCCTTCTTGTATATAGGCAAATACAGTAATGTTAATGTTTGAATGCTAAGGCTAACTTGCTAATGCTAGCGATCTAATGCTAGTGCTAATATTTGCTCAATTTTATACTGTAAGTGTCCTCTATGATGAGAATAAGACATCAGATGGCATTCAAGCATAACCCTTCATGTGAATATGAGATAAGATGCCATTTAAATAACCCTTCTTGTATATAGGCAAATACAGTAATGTTAATGTTTGAATGCTAATGCTAACTTTCTAATGCTAGCGATCTCATGCTAGTGCTAATATCTGCTCATTGTTATACTGTAAGTGTCCTCTTTGATGAGAATAAGACATCAGATGACATTTAAGCATAACCCTTTATGAGAATATGAGATCATATAGCATTTATTCTTATCCATTCTTGTATATAGGCAAATACAGTAATGTTAATGTTTGAATGCTAATGCTAACATGCTAATGCTAGCGATCTAATGCGAGTGCTAATATCTGGTCATTATCATACTGTATTTGTCCTCTATGATGGGAATATGAGATCAGATGGCATTTAAGCATAACCCTTCATGTGAATATGAGATCAGATGGCATTTATGCTTATCCAATCTTGTATATGGGCAAATACAGTAATGTTAATGTTTGAAAGGTAATGCTAACTTGCTAATGCTAGCGATCTAATGCTAGTGCTAATATCTGGTCATTGTCATACTGTATTTTTCCTCAATGATGGGAATATGAGAAAAGATATCATTTAAGCATAACCCTTCATGAGAATATGAGATCAGATGGCATTTAAATAACCCTTTCTGTATATAGGCAAATACAGAAATGTTAATGTTTGAATGCTAATGCTAACTTGCTAATGCTAGCGATCTAAAGCTAGTGCTAATATCTGGTCATTGTCATACTGTATTTGTCCTCTATGATGGGAATATGAGATCAGATGGCATTTAAGCATAACCCTTCATAAGAATATGAGATCAGATTGCATTTAAATAACCCTTCTTATATATAGGCAAATACAGTAATGTTAATGTTTCTATGCTAATACTAACTTGCTAATGCTAGCGATCTAATGCTAGTGCTAATATCTGGTGATTGTTATACTGTACGTGTACTCTATGATGAGAATATGAGATCAGATGGCAATAAAGCTTAACCCTATCTTGTATATAGGCAAATACAGTAATGTTAATGATTTATTGCTAATTCTATCTTGCTAATGCTAGCGATCTAATGCTAGAGCTAATATCTGTTCATTGTCATACTGTAAGTGTTCTCTATGATGGGAATATGAGATCAGATGGCATTTAATTAAACCTTCTTGTATATAGGCTAATACAGTAATGTTAATGTTTGAATGCTAAGGCTAACTTGCTAATGCTATCGATCTAATGCTAGTGCTAATATCTGCTCATTGTTATACTGTAAGTGTCCTTTATGTTGAGAATAAGACATCAGATGGCATTTAAGCATATACCTTCATGAGAATATGAGATCAGATGGCATTTAATTACCACTTCTTGTATATAGGCTAATTCAGTAATGATAATGTTTGAATGCTAATGCTAACTTGCTAATGCTAGCGATCTAATGCTAGTGCTAATATCTGCTCATTGTTATACTGTAAGTGTCCTTTATGTTGAGAATAAGACATCAGATGGCATTTAAGCATAACCCTTCAAGAGAATATGAGAACAGATGGCATTTTAAGCTTATCCATTCTTGTATATAGGCAAATACAGTAATGTTAATGTTTGAAAGCTAATGCTAACTTGCTAATGCTAGCGATCTAATGCTAGTGCTAAAATATGGTGATTGTTATACTGTTCGTGTACTCTATGATGAGAATATGAGATCAGATGGCAATAAAGCTTGACCCTTCTTGTATATAGGCAAATACAGTAATGTAAATGTTTGAATACTAAGGCTAACTTGCTAATGCTAGCGATCTAATGCTAGTGCTAATATCTGCTCATTGTTATAATGTAAGTGTCCTCTATGATGAGAATAAGACATCAGATGGCATTTACGCATAACCCTTCATGAGAATATGAGAACAGATGGCATTTAAGCTGATCCATTCTTGTTTATAGGCAAATACAGTAATGTTAATGTTTGAATGCTAATTCTAACTTGCTAATGGTAGCGATCTAATGCTAGTGCTAATATCTGGTGATTGTTATACTGTACGTGTTCTCTATGATGAGAATATGAGATCAGATGGCAATAAAGCTTAACCCTTCTTGTATATAGGCAAATACAGTAATGTTAATGTTTGAAAGGTAATGCTAACTTTCTAATGCTAGCGATCTAATGCTAGTGCTAATATCTGACATTGTCATACTGTATTTGTCCTCTATGATGGGAATATGAGATCAGATGGCATCTAATTAACCCTTCTTGTATATAGGCAAATACAGTAATGTTAATGTTTGAATGCTAATGCTAACTTGCTAATGCTAGCGATCTAATGCTAGTGCTAATATCTGCTCATTGTTATACTGTAAGTGTCCTCTATGATGAGAATAAGACATCAGATGACATTTAAGCATAACCCTTAATGAGAATATGAGATCATATAGCATTTATTCTTATCCATTCTTGTATATAGGCAAATACAGTAATGTTAATGTTTGAATGCTAATGCTAACTTGCTAATGCTAGCGATCTAATGCTAGTGCTAATATCTGGTCATTATCATACTGTATTTGTCCTCTATGATGGGAATATGAGATCAGATGGCATTTAAGCATAACCCTTCATGTGAATATGAGATCAGATGGCATTTATGCTTATCCAATCTTGTATATGGGCAAATACAGTAATGTTAATGTTTGAAAGGTAATGCTAACTTGCTAATGCTAGCGATCTAATGCTAGTGCTAATATCTGGTCATTGTCATACTGTATTTTTCCTCAGTGATGGGAATATGAGAAAAGATATCATTTAAGCATAACCCTTCATGAGAATATGAGATCAGATGGCATTTAAATAACCCTTCTTGTATATAGGCAAATACAGAAATGTTAATGTTTGAATGCTAATGCTAACTTGCTAATGCTAGCGATCTAATGCTAGTGCTAATATCTGGTCATTGTCATACTGTATTTGTCCTCTATGATGGGAATATGAGATCAGATGGCATTTAAGCATAACCCTTCATAAGAATATGAGATCAGATTGCATTTAAATAACCCTTCTTATATATAGGCAAATACAGTAATGTTAATGTTTGAATGCTAATGCTTACTTGCTAATGCTAGCGATCTAATGCTAGTGCCAATATCTGCTCATTGTAATACTGTAAGTGTCCTCTATGATGAGAATAAGACATCAGATGACATTTAAGCATAACCCTTGATGAGAATATGAGATCAGATAGCATTCTTGCTCATCCATTCTAGTATATAGGCAAATACAGTAATGTTAATGTTTCTATGCTAATACTAACTTGCTAATGCTAGCAATCTAATGCTAGTGCTAATATCTGGTGATTGTTATACTGTGTGTCTGTAGAATAAGACTCTATGATGAGAATATGAGATCAGATGGCAATAAAGCTTAACCCTACTTGTATATAGGCAAAATACAGTAATGTTAATGATTTATTGCTAATTCTATCTTGCTAATGCTAGCGATCTAATGCTAGAGCTAATATCTGTTCATTGTCATACTGTAAGTGTTCTCTATGATGGGAATATGAGATCAGATGGCATTTAATTAAACCTTCTTGTATATAGGCTAATACAGTAATGTTAATGTTTGAATGCTAATTTAACTTGCTAATGCTAGCGATCTAATGCTAGTGCTAATATCTGCTCATTGTTATACTGTAAGTGTCCTTTATGTTGAGAATAAGACATCAGATGGCATTTAAGCATATAACCTTCATGAGAATATGAGATCAGATGGCATTTAATTACCACTTTTGTATATAGGCTAATTCAGTAATGATAATGTTTGAATGCTAATGCTAACTTGCTAATGCTAGCGATCTAATGCTAGTGCTAATATCTGCTCATTGTTATACTGTAAGTGTCCTTTATGATGAGAATAAGACATCAGATGGCATTTAAGCATAACCCTTCAAGAGAATATATAGGAGAACAGATGGCATTTAAGCTTATCCATTCTTGTATATAGGCAAATACAGTAATATTAATGTTTGAAAGCTAATGCTAACTTGCTAATGCTAGCGATCTAATGCTAGTGCTAAAATATGGTGATTGTTATACTGTTCGTGTACTCTATGATGAGAATATGAGATCAGATGGCAATTAATTAACCCTTCTTGTATATAGGCAAATACAGTAATGTAAATGTTTGAATACTAAGGCTAACTTGCTAATGCTAGCGATCTAATGCTAGTGCTAATATCTGCTCATTGTTATAATAATGTAAGTGTCCTCTATGATGAGAATAAGACATCAGATGGCATTTAAGCATAACCCTTCATGAGAATATGAGATCAGATGGCATCATTAATTACCACTTCTTGTATATAGGCTAATTCAGTAATGATAATGTTTGAATGCTAATGCTAACTTGCTAATGCTAGCGATCTAATGCTAGTGCTAATATCTGCTCATTGTTATACTGTAAGTGTCCTTTATGTTGAGAATAAGACATCAGATGGCATTTAAGCATAACCCTTCAAGAGAATATGAGAACAGATGGCATTTAAGCTTTATCCATTCTTGTATATAGGCAAATACAGTAATGTTAATGTTTGAAAGCTAATGCTAACTTGCTAATGCTAGCGATCTAATGCTAGTGCTAAAATATGGTGATTGTTATACTGTTCGTGTACTCTATGATGAGAATATGAGATCAGATGGCAATAAAGCTTGACCCTTCTTGTATATAGGCAAATACAGTAATGTAAATGTTTGAATACTAAGGCTAACTTGCTAATGCTAGCGATCTAATGCTAGTGCTAATATCTGCTCATTGTTATAATGTAAGTGTCCTCTATGATGAGAATAAGACATCAGATGGCATTTACGCATAACCATCAATGAGAATATGAGAACAGATGGCATTTAAGCTGATCCATTCTTGTTTATAGGCAAATA
This sequence comes from Gymnothorax javanicus, assembly GCA_029692085.1. NCBI lineage: Eukaryota > Metazoa > Chordata > Actinopteri > Anguilliformes > Muraenidae > Gymnothorax > Gymnothorax javanicus. The sequence continues at coordinate 51,820,573 of CM056197.1, forward strand.
CAGTAATGTTAATGTTTGAATGCTAATTCTAACTTGCTAATGGTAGCGATCTAATGCTAGTGCTAATATCTGGTGATTGTTATACTGTACGTGTTCTCTATGATGAGAATATGAGATCAGATGGCAATAAAGCTTAACCCTTCTTGTATATAGGCAAATACAGTAATGTTAATGTTTGAAAGGTAATGCTAACTTTCTAATGCTAGCGATCTAATGCTAGTGCTAATATCTGGTCATTGTCATACTGTATTTGTCCTCTATGATGGGAATATGAGATAAGATGGCATCTAATTAACCCTTCTTGTATATAGGCAAATACAGTAATGTTAATGTTTGAATGCTAAGGCTAACTTGCTAATGCTAGCGATCTAATGCTAGTGCTAATATCTGCTCATTGTTATACTGTAAGTGTCCTCTATGATGAGAATAAGACATCAGATGACATTTAAGCATAACCCTTTATGAGAATATGAGATCATATAGCATTTATTCTTATCCATTCTTTTATATAGGCAAATACAGTAATGTTAATGTTTGAATGCTAATGCTAACTTGCTAATGCTAGCGATCTAATGCTAGTGCTAATATCTGGTCATTATCATACTGTATTTGTCCTCTATGATGGGAATATGAGATCAGATGGCATTTAAGCATAACCCTTCATGTGAATATGAGATCAGATGGCATTTATGCTTATCCAATCTTGTATATGGGCAAATACAGTAATGTTAATGTTTGAAAGGTAATGCTAACTTGCTAATGCTAGCGATCTAATGCTAGTGCTAATATCTGGTCATTGTCATACTGTATTTTTCCTCAATGATGGGAATATGAGAAAAGATATCATTTAAGCATAACCCTTCATGAGAATATGAGATCAGATGGCATTTAAATAACCCTTCTTGTATATAGGCAAATACAGTAATGTTAATGTTTGAATGCTAATGCTAACTTGCTAATGCTAGCGATCTAATGCTAATGCTAATATCTGCTAATATCTGGTCATTGTCATACTGTATTTGTCCTCTATGATGGGAATATGAGATCAGATGGCATTTAAGCATAACCCTTCATGTGAATATGAGATCAGATGGCATTTATGCTTATCCAATCTTGTATATGGGCAAATACAGTAATGTTAATGTTTGAAAGGTAATGCTAACTTGCTAATGCTAGCGATCTAATGCTAGTGCTAATATCTGGTCATTGTCATACTGTATTTTTCCTCAGTATGGGAATATGAGAAAAGATATCATTTAAGCATAACCCTTCATGAGAATATGAGATCAGATGGCATTTAAATAACCCTTCTTGTATATAGGCAAATACAGAAATGTTAATGTTTGAATGCTAATGCTAACTTGCTAATGCTAGCGATCTAATGCTAGTGCTAATATCTGGTCATTGTCATACTGTATTTGTCCTCTATGATGGAATATGAGATCAGATGGCATTTAAGCATAACCCTTCATAAGAATATGAGATCAGATTGCATTTAAATAACCCTTCTTATATATAGGCAAATACAGTAATGTTAATGTTTGAATGCTAATGCTAACTTGCTAATGCTAGCGATCTAATGCTAGTGCCAATATCTGCTCATTGTAATACTGTAAGTGTCCTCTATGATGAGAATAAGACATCAGATGACATTTAAGCATAACCCTTGATGAGAATATGAGATCAGATAGCATTCTTGCTCATCCATTCTAGTATATAGGCAAATACAGTAATGTTAATGTTTCTATGCTAATACTAACTTGCTAATGCTAGCGATCTAATGCTAGTGCTAATATCTGGTGATTGTTATACTGTGATGAGAATATGTTGGCATTCTATGATGAGAATATGAGATCAGATGGCAATAAAGCTTAACCCTACTTGTATATAGGCAAATACAGTAATGTTAATGATTTATTGCTAATTCTATCTTGCTAATGCTAGCGATCTAATGCTAGAGCTAATATCTGTTCATTGTCATACTGTAAGTGTTCTCTATGATGGGAATATGAGATCAGATGGCATTTAATTAAACCTTCTTGTATATAGGCTAATACAGTAATGTTAATGTTTGAATGCTATGGCTAACTTGCTAATGCTAGCGATCTAATGCTAGTGCTAATATCTGCTCATTGTTATACTGTAAGTGTCCTTTATGTTGAGAATAAGACATCAGATGGCATTTAAGCATATACCTTCATGAGAATATGAGATCAGATGGCATTTAATTACCACTTCTTGTATATAGGCTAATTCAGTAATGATAATGTTTGAATGCTAATGCTAACTTGCTAATGCTAGCGATCTAATGCTAGTGCTAATATCTGCTCATTGTTATACTGTAAGTGTCCTTTATGTTGAGAATAAGACATCAGATGGCATTTAAGCATAACCCTTCAAGAGAATATGAGAACAGATGGCATTTAAGCTTATCCATTCTTGTATATAGGCAAATACAGTAATATTAATGTTTGAAAGCTAATGCTAACTTGCTAATGCTAGCGATCTAATGCTAGTGCTAAAATATGGTGATTGTTATACTGTTCGGTAATTTATGATGAGAATATGAGATCAGATGGCAATAAAGCTTGACCCCTTCTTGTATATAGGCAAATACAGTAATGTAAATGTTTGAATACTAAGGCTAACTTGCTAATGCTAGCGATCTAATGCTAGTGCTAATATCTGCTCATTGTTATAATGTAAGTGTCCTCTATGATGAGAATAAGACATCAGATGGCATTTACGCATAACCCTTCATGAGAATATGAGATCAGATGGCATTTAATTACCACTTCTTGTATATAGGCTAATTCAGTAATGATAATGTTTGAATGCTAATGCTAACTTTCTAATGCTAGCGATCTAATGCTAGTGCTAATATCTGCTCATTGTTATACTGTAAGTGTCCTTTATGTTGAGAATAAGACATCAGATGGCATTTAAGCATAACCCTTCAAGAGAATATGAGAACAGATGGCATTTAAGCTTATCCATTCTTGTATATAGGCAAATACAGTAATGTTAATGTTTGAAAGCTAATGCTAACTTGCTAATGCTAGCGATCTAATGCTAGTGCTAAAATATGGTGATTGTTATACTGTTCGTGTACTCTATGATGAGAATATGAGATCAGATGGCAATAAAGCTTGACCCTTCTTGTATATAGGCAAATACAGTAATGTAAATGTTTGAATACTAAGGCTAACTTGCTAATGCTAGCGATCTAATGCTAGTGCTAATATCTGCTCATTGTTATAATGTAAGTGTCCTCTATGATGAGAATAAGACATCAGATGGCATTTACGCAAACCATCAATGAGAATATGAGAACAGATGGCATTTAAGCTGATCCATTCTTGTTTATAGGCAAATACAGTAATGTTAATGTTTGAATGCTAATTTAACTTGCTAATGGTAGCGATCTAATGCTAGTGCTAATATCTGGTGATTGTTATACTGTGTGTTGATGAGAATATGAGATCAGATGGCAATAAAGCTTAACCCACTTCTTGTATATAGGCAAATACAGAATGTTAATGAAAGGTAATGCTAACTTTCTAATGCTAGCGATCTAATGCTAGTGCTAATATCTGGTCATTGTCATACTGTATTTGTCCTCTATGATGGGAATATGAGATAAGATGGCATCTAATTAACCCTTCTTGTATATAGGCAAATACAGTAATGTTAATGTTTGAATGCTAAGGCTAACTTGCTAATGCTAGCGATCTAATGCTAGTGCTAATATCTGCTCATTGTTATACTGTAAGTGTCCTCTATGATGAGAATAAGACATCAGATGACATTTAAGCATAACCCTTTATGAGAATATGAGATCATATAGCATTTATTCTTATCCATTCTTTTATATAGGCAAATACAGTAATGTTAATGTTTGAATGCTAATGCTAACTTGCTAATGCTAGCGATCTAATGCGAGTGCTAATATCTGGTCATTATCATACTGTATTTGTCCTCTATGAAGGGGATATGAGATCAGATGGCATTTAAGCATAACCCTTCATGTGAATATGAGATCAGATGGCATTTATGCTTATCCAATCTTGTATATGGGCAAATACAGTAATGTTAATGTTTGAAAGGTAATGCTAACTTGCTAATGCTAGCGATCTAATGCTAGTGCTAATATCTGGTCATTGTCATACTGTATTTTTCCTCAATGATGGGAATATGAGAAAAGATATCATTTAAGCATAACCCTTCATGAGAATATGAGATCAGATGGCATTTAAATAACCCTTCTTGTATATAGGCAAATACAGTAATGTTAATGTTTGAATGCTAATGCTAACTTGCTAATGCTAGCGATCTAATGCTAGTGCTAATATCTGGTCATTGTCATACTGTATTTGTCCTATATGATGGGAATATGAGATCAGATGGCATTTAAGCATAATCCTTCATAAGAATATGAGATCAGATGGCATTTAAATAACCCTTCTTATATATAGGCAAATACAGTAATGTTAATGTTTGAATGCTAATGCTAACTTGCTAATGCTAGCGATCTAATGCTAGTGCCAATATCTGCTCATTGTAATACTGTAAGTGTCCTCTATGATGAGAATAAGACATCAGATGACATTTAAGCATAACCCTTGATGAGAATATGAGATCAGATAGCATTCATGCTCATCCATTCTAGTATATAGGCAAATACACTAATGTTAATGTTTCTATGCTAATACTAACTTGGTAATGCTTGCGATCTAATGCTAGTGCTAATGTCTGGTGATTGTTATACTGTTCGTGTACTCTATGATGAGAATATGAGATCAGATGGCAATAAAGCTTAACCCTTCTTGTATATAGGCAAATACAGTAATGTTAATGATTTATTGCTAATTCTATCTTGCTAATGCTAGCGATCTAATGCTAGTGCTAATATTTGTTCATTGTCATACTATAAGTGTTCTCTATGATGGGAATATGAGATCAGATGGCATTTAATTAAACCTTCTTGTATATAGGCTAATACAGTAATGTTAATGTTTGAATGCTAAGGCTAACTTGCTAATGCTATCGATCTAATGCTAGTGTTAATATCTGCTCATTGTTATACTGTAATTGTCCTCTATGAAGAGAATAAGACATCAGATGGCATTTAAGCATAACCCTTCATGAGAATATGAGAACAGATGGCACTTAAGCTTATCCATTCTTGTTTATAGGCAAATAGAGTAATGTTAATGTTTGAAAGGTAATGCTAACTTGCTAATGCTAGCGATCTAATGCTAGTGCTAATATCTGGTCATTGTCATACTGTATTTGTCCTCTATGATGGGAATATGAGATCAGATGGCATTTAAGCATAACCCTTCATGAGAATATGAGATCAGATGGCATTTAAATAACCCTTCTTGTATATAGGCAAATAGAGTAATGTTAATGTTTGAATGCTAATGCTAACTTGCTAATGCTAGCGATCTAATGCTAGTGCTAATATCTGCTCATAGTTATACTGTAAGTGTCCTCTATGATGAGAATAAGACATCAGATGACATTTAAGCATAACCCTTTATGAGAATATGAGATCAGATAGAATTCATGCTTATCCATTCTTGTATATAGGCAAATACAGTAATGTTAATGTTTGAAAGCTATTGCTAACTTGCTAATGCTAGCGATCTAATGCTAGTGCTAATATCTGGTCATTGTCATACTGTAAGTGTTCTCTATGATGGGAATATGAGATCAGATGGCATTAAAGCATTTACCTTCATGAGAATATGAGATCAGATGGCATTTAATTAACCCTTCTTGTATATAGGCTAATACAGTAATGATAATGTTTGAATGCTACTGCTAACTTGCTAATGCTAGCGATCTAATGCTAGTGCTAAAATCTGGTGATTGTTATACTGTACGTGTACTCTATGATGAGAATATGAGATCAGATGGCAATAAAGCTTAACCCTTCTTGTATACAGGAAAATACAGTAATGTTAATGTTTGAATGTTAATTCTAACTTGCTAATGCCAGCGATCTAATGCTAGTGCTAATATATGTTCATTGTCATACTGTGAGTGTTCTCTATGATGGGAATATGAGAACAGATGGCATTTAATTAACCCTTCTTGTATATAAGCTAATACAGTAATGTTAATGTTTGAATGCTAAGGCTAACTTGCTAATGCTAGGGATTTTATGCTAGTGCTAATATCTGCTCATTGTTATACTGTAAGTGTCCTCTATGATGAGAATAAGACATCAGATGGCTTTTCCGCATAACCCTTCATGAGAATATGAGAACAGATGGCATTTAAGCTAATCCATTCTTGTTTATAGGCAAATACAGTAATGTTATTGTTTGAATGCTAATGCTTTCTTGTTAATGCTAGCGATCTAATGCTTGTGCTAATATCTGGTCATTGTCATACTGTATTTGTCCTCTATGATGGGAATATGAGATCAGATGGCATTTAAATAACCCTTCTTGTATATAGGCAAATACAGTAATGTTAATGTTTGAATGCTAATACTAACTTGCTAATGCTAGCGATCTAATGCTAGTGCCAATATCTGCTCATTGTTATACTGTTAGTGTCCTCTATGATGAGAATAAGACATCAGATGACATTTAAGCATAACCCTTGATGAGAATATTAGATCAGATAGCATTTATGCTTATCCATTCATGTATATAGGCAAATACAGTAATGTAAATGTTTGAATGCTAATACTAACTTGCTAATGCTAGCGATCTAATGCTAGTGCTAATATCTGGTGATTGTTATACTGTAACGGTAATCTATGATGAGAATATGAGATCAGATGGCAATAAAGCTTAACCTTTCTTCTATATAGGCAAATACAGTAATGTTAATTTTGAATGCTAATTCTAACTTGCTAATGGTAGCGATCTAATGCTAGTGCTAATATCTGTTCATTGTCATACTGTAAGTGTTCTCTATGATGGGAATATGAGATCAGATGGCATTTAATTAACCCTTCTTGTATATAGGCTAATACAGTAATATTAATGTTTGAATGCTACTGCTAACTTGCTAATGCTAGCGATCTAATGCTAGTGCTAAAATCTGGTGATTGTTATACTGTACGTGTTCTCTATGATGAGAATAAGACATCAGATGGCATTTAAGCATAACCCTTCATGAGAATATGAGAACAGATGGCATTTAAGCATATCCATTCTTGTTTATAGGCAAATAGAGTAATGTTAATGTTTGAAAGGTAATGCTAACTTGCTAATACTAGCGATCTAATGATAGTGCTAATATCTGGTGATTGTCATACTGTATTTGTCCTCTATGATGGAATATGAGAACAGATGACATTTAAGCATAAGCCTTCATGAGAATATGAAATCAGATGGAATTAAATTAACCCTTCTTGTATATAGGCAAATACAGTAATGTTAATGTTTGAATGCTAATGCTAACATGCTAATGCTAGCGATCTAATGCTAGTGCTAATATCTGCTCATTGTCATACTGTAAGTGTTCTCTATGTTGGGAATATGAGATCAGATGGCATTTAATTAACCCTTCTTGTATATTGGCAAATACAGTAATGTTAATGTTTGAATGCTAATTCTAACTTGCTAATGCTAGCGATATAATGCTAGTGCTAATATCTGGTCATTGTCGTACTGAAAGTGTTCTCTATGATGGGAATATGAGATCAGATGGCATTTAACTAACCCTTCTTGTATATAGGCAAATACAGTAATGTTAATGTTTGAATGCGAAGGCTAACTTGCTAATGCTAGCGATCTAATGCTAGTGCTAATATCTGCTCATTGTTATACTGTCAGTGTCCTCTATGATGAGAATAAGACATCAGATGGCATTTAAGCATAACCCTTCATGTGAATATGAGATAAGATGCCATTTAAATAACCCTTCTTGCATATAGGCAAATACAGTAATATTAATGTTTGAATGCTAAGGCTAACTTGCTAATGCTAGCGATCTAATGCTAGTGCTAATATCTGTTCATTGTTATACTGTAAGTGTCCTCTATGATGAGTAAAAGACATCAGATGGCATTTAAGCATAACCCTTCATGTGAATATGAGATCAGATGGCATTTAAATAACCCTTCTTGTATATAGGCAAATACAGTAATGTTAATGTTTGAATGCTAATGCTAACTTGCTAATGCTAGCGATCTAATGCTAGTGCTAATATCTGGTCATTGTCATACTGTATTTGTCCTCTATGATGGGAATATGAGATCAGAAGGCATTTAAGCATAACCCTTCATGTGAATATGAGATCAGATGCCATTTAAATAATACTTCTTGTATATAGGCAAATACAGGAATGTTAATTTTTGAATGTTAATTCTAACTTGCTAATGCTAGCGATCTAATGCTAGTGCTAATATCTGTTCATTTTTATACTGTAAGTGTCCTCTATGATGAGAATAAGACATCAGATGGCATTTAAGCATAACCCTTCATGAGAATATGAGATCAGATGGCATTTAAATAACCCTTCTTGTATATAGGCAAATACAGTAATGTTAATGTTTGAATGCTAATGCTAACTTGCTAATGCTAGCGATCTAATGCTAGTGCTAATATCTGCTCATTGTTAAACTGTAAGTGTCCTCTATGATGAGAATAACACATCAGATGACATTTAAGCATAACCCTTTATGAGAATATGAGATCATATAGCATTTATGCTTATCCATTCTTGTATATAGGCAAATACAGTAATGTTAATGTTTGAATGCTAATGCAAACTTGCTCATTCTAGCGATCTAATGCTAGTGCTAATATCTGTTCATTGTCATACTGTAAGTGTTCTCTATGATGGGAATATGAGATCACATGGCATTTAATTAACCCTTCTTGTATATAGGCTAATACAGTAATGTTAATGTCTGAATGCTAAGGCTAACTTGCTAATGCTAACGATCTAATGCTAGTGCTAATATCTGCTCAATGTTACACTGTAAGTGTAATCTATGATGAGAATAAGACATCAGATGGCATTTAAGCATAACCCTTCATGAGAATATGAGAACTGATGGCATTTAAGCTTATCCATTCTTGTTTATAGGCAAATAGAGTAATGTAAATGTTTGAAAGGTAATGCTAACTTGCTAATGCTAGCGATCTATTGCTAGTGCTACTATCTGGTCATTGTCATACTGTATTTTTCCTCTATGATGGGAATATGAAAACAGATGGCATTTAAGCATAACCCTTCATGAGAATATGAGATCAGATGGCATTTAAATAACCCTTCTTGTATATAGGCAAATACAGTAATGTTAATGTTTGAATGCTAATACTAACCTGCTAAAGCTAGCGATCTAATGCTAGTGCTAATATCTGGTGATTGTTATACTGTACGTGTACTTTATGATAAGAATATGAGATAAGATGCCAATAAAGCTTAACCCTTCTTGTATATAGGCAAATACAGTAATGTTAATGTTTGAATGCTAATTCTAACTTGCTAATGCTAGCGATCTAGTGCTAGTGCTAATTTCTGGTAATTGTCATACTGTAAGTGTTCACTATG
>CM056197.1:51830200-51850749 GCA_029692085.1 Gymnothorax javanicus
CTACTGCTAGTGCTAATATCTGCTCATTGTTATACTGGAAGTGTCCTCTATGATGAGAATAAGACATCAGATGACATTTAAGCATAACCCTTTATGAGAATATGAGATCATATAGCATTTATGCTTATCCATTCTTGAATATAGGCAAATACAGTAATGTTAATGTTTGAATGCTAATGCTAACTTGCTAGTGCTAGCGATCTAATGCGGTTGCTAATATCTGGTCATTATCATACTGTATTTGTCCTCTATGATGGGAATATGAGATCAGATGGCATTTAAGCATAACCCTTCATGAGAATATGAGATCAGATGTCATTTAAATAACCCATCTTGTATATAGGCAAATACAGTAATGTTAATGTTTGAATGCTAATGCTAACTTGCTAATGCTAGCGATCTAATGCTAGTGCCAATATCTGCTCATTGTTATACTGTAAGTGTCCTCTATGATGAGAATAAGACATCAGATGACATTTAAGCATAACCCTTGATGAGATTATTAGATCAGATAGCATTTATGCTTATCCATTCTTGTATAAAGGCAAATACAGTAATGTTAATGTTTGAATGCTAATACTAACTTGCTAATGCTAGCAATCTAATGCTAGTGCTAATATCTGGTGATTGTTATACTGTACGTGTACTCTATGATGAGAATATGAGATCAGATGGCAATAAAGCTTAACCTTTCTTGTATATAGGCAAATACAGTAATGTTAATGTTTGAATGCTAATTCTAACTTGCTAATGGTAGCGATCTAATGCTAGTGCTAATATCTGTTCATTGTCATTCTGTAAGTGTTCTCTATGATGGGAATATGAGATCAGATGGCATTTAATTAACCCTTCTTGTATATAGGCTAATACAGTAATGTTAATGTTTGAATGCTAAGGCTAACTTGCTAATGCTAGCGATCTAATGCTAGTGCTAATATCTGCTCATTGTTATACTGTAAGTGTCCTCTATGATGAGAATAAGACATCAGATGGCATTTAAGCATAACCCTTCATGAGAATATGAGAACAGATGGCATTTAAGCATATCCATTCTTGTTTATAGGCAAATAGAGTAATGTTAATGTTTGAAATGTAATGCTAACTTGCTAATGCTAGCGATCGAATGCTAGTGCTAATATCTGGTCATTGTCATACTGCATTTTTCCTCTATGATGGGAATATGAGATCAGATGGCTTTTAAGCATAACCCTTCATGAGAATATGAGATCAGATGGAACTAAATTAACCCTTTTTGTATATCGGCAAATACAGTAATGTTAATGTTTGAATGCTAATGTTAACATGCTAATGCTAGCGATCTAATGCTAGTGCTAATATCAGCTCATTGTCATACTGTAAGTGTCCTCTTTGATGAGAATAAGACATCAGATGACATTTAAGCATAACCCTTGATGAAAATATGAGATCAGATAGCATTTATGCTTATCCATTCTTGTGTAAAGGCAACTACAGTAATGTTAATGTTTGAATGCTAATGCTAACTTGCTAATGCTAGCGATCTAATGCTAGTGCTAATATCTGGTCATTGTCATTCTGTATTTGTCCTCTATGATGGGAATATGAGATCAGATGGCATTTAAGCATAACCCTTCATGAGAATATGAGATCAGATGGCTTTTAAATAACCCTTCTTGTATATAGGCAAATACAGTAATGTTAATGTTTGAATGCTAATGCTAACTTGCTAATGCTAGCGATCTAATATGAGTGCTAATATCTGCTCATTGTTAATACTAACTTGTAATGTGTCCTCTATTGTCATGAGAATAAGACATCAGATGACATTTAAGCATAACCCTTCATGTGAATATGAGATCAGATGGCATTTAAATAACACTTCTTGTATATAGGCAAATACAGTAATGTTAATGTTTGAATGCTAATGCTAACTTGCTAATGCTAGCGATCTAATGCTAGTGCTAATATCTGCTCATTGTCATTCTGTATTTGTCCTCTATGATGGGAATATGAGATCAGATGGCATTTAAGCATAACCCTTCATGAGAATATGAGATCAGATGGCTTTTAAATAACCCTTCTTGTATATAGGCAAATACAGTAATGTTAATGTTTGAATGCTAATGCTAACTTGCTAATGCTAGCGATCTAATGCTAGTGCTAATATCTGCTCATTGTTATACTGTAAGTGTCCTCTATGATGAGAATAAGACATCAGATGACATTTAAGCATAACCCTTCATGTGAATATGAGATCAGATGGCATTTAAATAACACTTCTTGTATATAGGCAAATACAGTAATGTTAATGTTTGAATGCTAATGGTAACTTGCTAATGCTAGCGATCTAATGCTAGTGCTAATATCTGTTCATTGTCATACTGTATTTGTCCTCTATGATGGGAATATGAGATCAGATGGCATTTAAATAACCCTTCTTGTATATAGGCAAATACAGAAATGTTAATGTTTGAATGCTAATGCTAACTTGCTAATGCTAGCGATCTAATGCTAGTGCTAATATCTGCTCATTGTTATACTGTAAGTGTCCTCTATGATGAGAATAAGAGATCAGATGGCATTTAAGCATAACCCTTCATGAGAATATGAGATCAGATGGCATTTAAATTAACCATTCTTGTATATAGGCAAATACAGTAATGTTAATGTTTGAATGCTAATGCTAACTTGCTAATGCTAGCGATCTAATGCTAGTGCTAATATCTGGTCATTGTCATACTGTAAGTGTTTCTATGATGGGGAATATGAGATCAGATGGCATTAAAGCATATACCTTCATGAGAATATGAGATCAGATGGCATTTAATTAACCCTTCTTGTATATAGGCAAATACAGTAATGTTAATGTTTGAATGCTAATGCTAACTTGCTAATGCTAGCGATCTAATGCTAGTGCTAATATCTGCTCATTGTTATACTGTAAGTGTCCTCTATGATGAAAATAAGACATCAGATGGCATTTAAGCATATCCCTTCATGAGAATGAGATCAGATGGCATTTAAATATCCATTCTTGTATATAGGCAAATACAGTAATGTTAATGTTTGAATGCTAATGCTAACTTGCTAATGCTAGCGATCTAATGCTAGTGCTAAAATCTGGTGATTGTTATAAGACATCTGTTTACTCATTGAGAATATGAGATCAGATGGCAATTAAATTAACCATTTCTTGTATATAGGAAAATACAGTAATGTTAATGTTTGAATGCTAATGGCTTGCTAATGCTAGCGATCTAATGCTAGTGCTAATATATGAGAATACTGAGATTCTCTATGATGGGAATAATATGAGATCAGATGGCATTTAATTAACCCTTCTTGTATATAGGCTAATACAGTAATGTTAATGTTTGAATGCTAATGCTAACTTGCTAATGCTAGCGATCTAATGCTAGTGCTAATATCTGCTCATTGTTATACTGTAAGTGTCCTCTATGATGAGAATAAGACATCAGATGACATTTAAGCATAACCCTTCATGAGAATATGAGATCAGATAGCATTTAAATTATCCATTCTTGTATATAGGCAAATACAGTAATGTTAATGTTTGAATGCTAATGCTAACTTGCTAATGCTAGCGATCTAATGCTAGTGCTAATATCTGGTCATTGTCATACTGTATTTGTCCTCTATGATGGGAATATGAGATCAGATGGCATTTAAGCATAACCCTTCATGAGAATATGAGATCAGATGGCATTTAAATATCCCTTCTTGTATATAGGCAAATACAGTAATGTTAATGTTTGAATGCTAATGCTAACTTGCTAATGCTAGCGATCTAATGCTAGTGCTAATATCTGCTCATTGTTATACTGTAAGTGTCCTCTATGATGAGAATAAGACATCAGATGACATTTAAGCATAACCCTTGATGAGAATATGAGATCAGATGGCATTTAAATAATCCATTCTTGTATATAGGCAAATACAGTAATGTTAATGTTTGAATGCTAATGCTAACTTGCTAATGCTAGCGATCTAATGCTAGTGCTAATATCTGTTCATTGTCATACTGTAAGTGTTCTCTATGATGATAAGAGAATATGAGAATATATGAGATCAGATGGCATTTAATTAACCCTTCTTGTATATAGGCTAATACAGTAATGTTAATGTTTGAATGCTAATGCTAACTTGCTAATGCTAGCGATCTAATGCTAGTGCTAATATCTGGTCATTGTTATACTGTAAGTGTCCTATATGATGAGAATAAGACATCAGATGGCATTTAAGCATAACCCTTCATGAGAATATGAGATCAGATGGCATTTAAATAACCCTTCTTGTATATAGGCAAATACAGTAATGTTAATGTTTGAATGCTAATGCTAACTTGCTAATGCTAGCGATCTAATGCTAGTGCTAATATCTGCTCATTGTTATACTGTAAGTGTCCTCTATGATGAGAATAAGACATCAGATGGCATTTAAGCATAACCCTTCATGAGAATATGAGATCAGATAAATTTAATTATCCATTCTTGTATATAGGCAAATACAGTAATGTTAATGTTTGAATGCTAATGCTAACTTGCTAATGCTAGCGATCTAATGCTAGTGCTAATATCTGCTCATTGTTATACTGTAAGTGTAAGACATCAGATCATATGATGAGAATATGAGATCATATAGATGCATCAGTATATAGGCAAATTTAATGTTAATAATGCTAATGCTAACTTCTAATGAGCGATCTAATGCTAGTGCTAATATCTGGTCATTTATACTGTATCTATATGATTCAGATGGCATTTATATAACCCTTCTTGTATATAGGCAAATACAGTAATGTTAATGTTTGAATGCTAATGCTAACTTGCTAATGCTAGCGATCTAATGCTAGTGCTAATATCTGCTCATTGTTATACTGTAAGTGTCCTCTATGATGAGAATAAGACATCAGATGACATTTAAGCATAACCCTTGATGAGAATATGAGATCAGATGGCATTTAATTATCCATTCTTGTATATAGGCAAATACAGTAATGTTAATGTTTGAATGCTAATGCTAACTTGCTAATGCTAGCGATCTAATGCTAGTGCTAATATCTGGTCATTGTCATACTGTATTTGTCCTCTATGATGGGAATATGAGATCAGATGGCATTTAAGCATAACCCTTCATGAGAATATGAGATCAGATGGCATTTAAATAACCCTTCTTGTATATAGGCAAATACAGTAATGTTAATGTTTGAATGCTAATGCTAACTTGCTAATGCTAGCGATCTAATGCTAGTGCTAATATCTGCTCATTGTTATACTGTAAGTGTCCTCTATGATGAGAATAAGACATCAGATGACATTTAAGCATAACCCTTGATGAGAATATGAGATCAGATAGCATTTATGCTTATCCATTCTTGTATAAAGGCAAATACAGTAATGTTAATGTTTGAATGCTAATGCTAACTTGCTAATGCTAGCGATCTAATGCTAGTGCTAATATCTGGTGATTGTTATACTGTACATGTACTCTATGATGAGAATATGAGATCAGATGGCAATTAATTTAACCTTTCTTGTATATAGGCAAATACAGTAATGTTAATGTTTGAATGCTAATTCTAACTTGCTAATGGTAGCGATCTAATGCTAGTGCTAATATCTGTTCATTGTCATTCTGTAAGTGTTCTCTATGATGGGAATATGAGATCAGATGGCATTTAAATAACCCTTCTTGTATATAGGCAAATACAGTAATGTTAATGTTTGAATGCTAATGCTAACTTGCTAATGCTAGCGATCTAATGCTAGTGCTAATATCTGCTCATTGTTATACTGTAAGTGTCCTCTATGATGAGAATAAGACATCAGATGGCATTTAAGCATAACCCTTCATGAGAATATGAGATCAGATGGCATTTAAATATCCATTCTTGTTTATAGGCAAATACAGTAATGTTAATGTTTGAATGCTAATGCTAACTTGCTAATGCTAGCGATCTAATGCTAGTGCTAATATCTGGTCATTGTCATACTGTATTTGTCCTCTATGATGGGAATATGAGATCAGATGGCATTTAAGCATAACCCTTCATGAGAATATGAGATCAGATGGCATTTAAATAACCCTTTTTGTATATAGGCAAATACAGTAATGTTAATGTTTGAATGCTAATGCTAACTTGCTAATGCTAGCGATCTAATGCTAGTGCTAATATCTGCTCATTGTTATACTGTAAGTGTCCTCTATGATGAGAATAAGACATCAGATGACATTTAAGCATAACCCTTGATGAGAATATGAGATCAGATAGCATTTATGCTTATCCATTCTTGTATATAGGCAAATACAGTAATGTTAATGTTTGAATGCTAATGCTAACTTGCTAATGCTAGCGATCTAATGCTAGTGCTAATATCTGGTCATTGTTATACTAAGTGTCCTCTATGATGTAAGACTATGATGAGAATATGAGATCAGATGGCAATAAAGATTAACCCATTCTTGTATATAGGCAAATACAGTAATGTTAATGTTTGAATGCTAATGCTAACTTGCTAATGCTAGCGATCTAATGCTAGTGCTAATATCTGTTCATTGTCATACTGTAAGTGTTCTCTATGATGGGAATATGAGATCAGATGGCATTTAAATAACCCTTCTTGTATATAGGCAAATACAGTAATGTTAATGTTTGAATGCTAATGCTAACTTGCTAATGCTAGCGATCTAATGCTAGTGCTAATATCTGCTCATTGTTATACTGTAAGTGTCCTCTATGATGAGAATAAGACATCAGATGACATTTAAGCATAACCCTTCATGAGAATATGAGATCAGATAGCATTTAAATTATCCATTCTTGTATATAGGCAAATACAGTAATGTTAATGTTTGAATGCTAATGCTAACTTGCTAATGCTAGCGATCTAATGCTAGTGCTAATATCTTGTCATTGTCATACTGTATTTGTCCTCTATGATGGGAATATGAGATCAGATGGCATTTAAGCATAACCCTTCATGAGAATATGAGATCAGATGGCATTTAAATAACCCATTCTTGTATATAGGCAAATACAGTAATGTTAATGTTTGAATGCTAATGCTAACTTGCTAATGCTAGCGATCTAATGCTAGTGCTAATATCTGCTCATTGTTATACTGTAAGTGTCCTCTATGATGAGAATAAGACATCAGATGACATTTAAGCATAACCCTTGATGAGAATATGAGATCAGATAGCATTTATGCTTATCCATTCTTGTATATAGGCAAATACAGTAATGTTAATGTTTGAATGCTAATGCTAACTTGCTAATGCTAGCGATCTAATGCTAGTGCTAATATCTGGTCATTGTCATATTGTTATACTGTAAGTCTCTATGATGAGAATATGAGATCAGATGGCATTTAAATAAATAACCCTTCTTGTATATAGGCAAATACAGTAATGTTAATGTTTGAATGCTAATTCTAACTTGCTAATGCTAGCGATCTAATGCTAGTGCTAATATCTGTTCATTGTCATACTGTAAGTGTTCTCTATGATGGGAATATGAGATCAGATGGCATTTAATTAACCCTTCTTGTATATAGGCTAAATACAGTAATGTTAATGTTTGAATGCTAATGCTAACTTGCTAATGCTAGCGATCTAATGCTAGTGCTAATATCTGCTCATTGTTATACTGTAAGTGTCCTCTATGATGAGAATAAGACATCAGATGGCATTTAAGCATAACCCTTCATGAGAATATGAGATCAGATGGCATTTAAATATCCATTCTTGTTTATAGGCAAATACAGTAATGTTAATGTTTGAATGCTAATGCTAACTTGCTAATGCTAGCGATCTAATGCTAGTGCTAATATCTGGTCATTGTCATACTGCATTTTTCCTCTATGATGGGAATATGAGATCAGATGGCTTTTAAGCATAACCCTTCATGAGAATATGAGATCAGATGGAACTTAAATAACCCTTTTTGTATATAGGCAAATACAGTAATGTTAATGTTTGAATGCTAATGCTAACTTGCTAATGCTAGCGATCTAATGCTAGTGCTAATATCTGCTCATTGTTATACTGTAAGTAAGTGTCCTCTATGATGAGAATAAGACATCAGATGACATTTAAGCATAACCCTTTATGAGAATATGAGATCAGATAGCATTTATGCTTATCCATTCTTGTATATAGGCAAATACAGTAATGTTAATGTTTGAATGCTAATGCTAACTTGCTAATGCTAGCGATCTAATGCTAGTGCTAATATCTGGTCATTGTCATACTGTATTTGTCCTCTATGATGGGAATATGAGATCAGATGGCATTTAAGCATAACCCTTCATGAGAATATGAGATCAGATGGCATTTAAATAACCCTTCTTGTATATAGGCAAATACAGTAATGTTAATGTTTGAATGCTAATGCTAACTTGCTAATGCTAGCGATCTAATGCTAGTGCTAATATCTGCTCATTGTTATACTGTAAGTGTCCTCTATGATGAGAATAAGACATCAGATGACATTTAAGCATAACCCTTGATGAGATTATGAGATCAGATGGCATATAAATAACCCTTCTTGTATATAGGCAAATACAGTAATGTTAATGTTTGAATGCTAATACTAACTTGCTAATGCTAGCAATCTAATGCTAGTGCTAATATCTGGTGATTGTTATACTGTACGTGTACTCTATGATGAGAATATGAGATCAGATGGCATTTAATTAACCCTTCTTGTATATAGGCAAATACAGTAATGTTAATGTTTGAATGCTAATTCTAACTTGCTAATGCTAGCGATCTAATGCTAGTGCTAATATCTGTTCATTGTCATTCTGTAAGTGTTTCTCTATGATGGGAATATGAGATCCCTTCAGATGGCATTTAATTAACCCTTCTTGTATATAGGCTAATACAGTAATGTTAATGTTTGAATGCTAATGCTAACTTGCTAATGCTAGCGATCTAATGCTAGTGCTAATATCTGCTCATTGTTATACTGTAAGTGTCCTCTATGATGAGAATAAGACATCAGATGGCATTTAAGCATAACCCTTCATGAGAATATGAGATCAGATGGCATTTAAATATCCATTCTTGTTTATAGGCAAATACAGTAATGTTAATGTTTGAAATGTAATGCTAACTTGCTAATGCTAGCGATCTAATGCTAGTGCTAATATCTGGTCATTGTCATACTGTATTTTCCTCTATGATGGGAATATGAGATCAGATGGCATTTTAAGCATAACCCTTCATGAGAATATGAGATCAGATGGAACTTAAATTAACCCTTTTTGTATATAGGCAAATACAGTAATGTTAATGTTTGAATGCTAATGCTAACTTGCTAATGCTAGCGATCTAATGCTAGTGCTAATATCTGCTCATTGTCATACTGTAAGTGTCCTCTTTGATGAGAATAAGACATCAGATGACATTTAAGCATAACCCTTGATGAAAATATGAGATCAGATAGCATTTATGCTTATCCATTCTTGTATATAGGCAAATACAGTAATGTTAATGTTTGAATGCTAATGCTAACTTGCTAATGCTAGCGATCTAATGCTAGTGCTAATATCTGGTCATTGTCATTCTGTATTTGTCCTCTATGATGGAATATATGAGATCAGATGGCATTTAAGCATAACCCTTCATGAGAATATGAGATCAGATGGCTTTTAAATAACCCTTCTTGTATATAGGCAAATACAGTAATGTTAATGTTTGAATGCTAATGCTAACTTGCTAATGCTAGCGATCTAATGCTAGTGCTAATATCTGCTCATTGTTATACTGTAAGTGTCCTCTATGATGAGAATAAGACATCAGATGACATTTAAGCATAACCCTTCATGTGAATATGAGATCAGATGGCATTTAAATAACTTATCCATTCTTGTATATAGGCAAATACAGTAATGTTAATGTTTGAATGCTAATGCTAACTTGCTAATGCTAGCGATCTAATGCTAGTGCTAATATCTGCTCATTGTTATACTGTAAGTGTCCTCTATGATGGGAATAAGACATCAGATGGCATTTAAGCATAACCCTTCATGAGAATATGAGATCAGATGGCATTTAAATAACCCTTCTTGTATATAGGCAAATACAGTAATGTTAATGTTTGAATGCTAATGCTAACTTGCTAATGCTAGCGATCTAATGCTAGTGCTAATATCTGGTCATTGTCATACTGTATTTGTCCTCTATGATGGAATATGAGATCAGATGGCATTTAAGCATAACCCTTCATGAGAATATGAGATCAGATGGCATTTAAATAACCCTTCTTGTATATAGGCAAATACAGTAATGTTAATGTTTGAATGCTAATGCTAACTTGCTAATGCTAGCGATCTAATGCTAGTGCTAATATCTGCTCATTGTTATACTGTAAGTGTCCTCTATGATGAGAATAAGACATCAGATGACATTTAAGCATAACCCTTCATGAGAATATGAGATCAGATGGCATTTAAATAACCCTTCTTGTATATAGGCAAATACAGTAATGTTAATGTTTGAATGCTAATGCTAACTTGCTAATGCTAGCGATCTAATGCTAGTGCTAATATCTGGTCATTATCATACTGTATTTGTCCTCTATGATGGAATATGAGATCAGATGGCATTTAAATAACCCTTCTTGTATATAGGCAAATACAGTAATGTTAATGTTTGAATGCTAATGCTAACTTGCTAATGCTAGCGATCTAATGCTAGTGCTAATATCTGCTCATTGTTATACTGTAAGTGTCCTCTATGATGAGAATAAGACATCAGATGACATTTAAGCATAACCCTTCATGAGAATATGAGATCAGATAGGCATTTATGCTTATCCATTCTTGTATATAGGCAAATACAGTAATGTTAATGTTTGAAAGCTAATGCTAACTTGCTAATGCTAGCGATCTAATGCTAGTGCTAATATCTGGTCATTGTCATACTGTAAGTGTTCTCTATGATGGGAATATGAGATCAGATGGCATTAAAGCATATACCTTCATGAGAATATGAGATCAGATGGCATTTAATTAACCCTTCTTGTATATAGGCTAAATACAGTAATGATAATGTTTGAATGCTAATGCTAAGTTGCTAATGCTAGCGATCTAATGCTAGTGCTAATATCTGCTCATTGTTATAATGTTAAGTGTCCTCAATGTTGAAAATAAGACATCAGATGGCATTTAAGCATAACCCTTCAAGAGATTATGAGAACAGATGGCATTTAAATATCCATTCTTGTATAAAGGCAAATACAGTAATGTTAATGTTTGAATGCTAATGCTAACTTGCTAATGCTAGCGATCTAATGCTAGTGCTAAAATCTGGTGATTGTTATACTGTACGTGTACTCTATGATGAGAATATGAGATCAGATGGCAATAAAGCTTAACCCTTCTTGTATATAGGAAAATACAGTAATGTTAATGTTTGAATGCTAATTCTAACTTGCTAATGGCAGCGATCTAATGCTAGAGCTAATATATGTTCATTGTCATACTGTAAGTGTTCTCTATGATGGGAATATGAGATCAGATGGCATTTAATTAACCCTTCTTGTATATAGGCTAATACAGTAATGATAATGTTTGAATGCTAAGGCTAACTTGCTAATGCTAGCGATCTAATGCTAGTGCTAATATCTGCTCATTGTTATACTGTAAGTGTCCTCTATGATGAGAATAAGACATCAGATGACATTTAAGCATAACCCTTGATGAGAATATGAGATCAGATAGCATTTATGCTTATCCATTCTTGTATATAGGCAAATACAGTAATGTTAATGTTTGAATGCTAATGCTAACTTGCTAATGCTAGCGATCTAATGCTAGTGCTAATATCTGGTCATTGTCATACTGTATTTGTCCTCTATGATGGGAATATGACATCAGATGGCATTTAAGCATAACCCTTCATGAGAATATGAGATCAGATGGCATTTAAATAACCCTTCTTGTATATAGGCAAATACAGTAATGTTAATGTTTGAATGCTAATGCTAACTTGCTAATGCTAGCGATCTAATGCTAGTGCTAATATCTGCTCATTGTTATACTGTAAGTGTCCTCTATGATGAGAATAAGACATCAGATGACATTTAAGCATAACCCTTTATGAGAATATGAGATCAGATAGCATTTATGCTTATCCATTCTTGTATATAAAGGCAAATACAGTAATGTTAATGTTTGAATGCTAATGCTAACTTGCTAATGCTAGCGATCTAATGCTAGTGCTAATATCTGCTCATTTTATCTGTATACTGTGAAAGTGTTCTCTATGATGGGAATATGAGATCAGATGGCATTTAATTAACCCTTCTTGTATATAGGCAAATACAGTAATGTTAATGTTTGAATGCTAATTCTAACTTGCTAATGCTAGCGATCTAATGCTAGTGCTAATATCTGGTCATTGTCATACTGTAAGTGTTCTCTATGATGGGAATATGAGATCAGATGGCATTTAATTAACCCTTCTTGTATATATAGGCAAATACAGTAATGTTAATGTTTGAATGCTAGTGCTAATATCTGCTCATTGTTATACTGTAAGTGTCCTCTATGATGAGAATAAGACATCAGATGGCATTTAAGCATAACCCTTCATGAGAATATGAGATCAGATGCCATTTAAATAATCCATTTCTTGTATATAGGCAAATACAGTAATGTTAATGTTTGAATGCTAATGCTAACTTGCTAATGCTAGCGATCTAATGCTAGTGCTAATATCTGCTCATTGTTATACTGTAAGTGTCCTCTATGATGAGAATAAGACATCAGATGGCATTTAAGCATAACCCTTCATGAGAATATGAGATCAGATGGCATTTAAATATCCATTCTTGTATATAGGCAAATACAGTAATGTTAATGTTTGAATGCTAATGCTAACTTGCTAATGCTAGCGATCTAATGCTAGTGCTAATATCTGGTCATTGTCATACTGTATTTGTCCTCTATGATGGGAATATGAGATCAGATGGCATTTAAGCATAACCCTTCATGAGAATATGAGATCAGATGGCATTTAAATAACCCTTCTTGTATATAGGCAAATACAGTAATGTTAATGTTTGAATGCTAATGCTAACTTGCTAATGCTAGCGATCTAATGCTAGTGCCAATATCTGCTCATTGTTATACTGTAAGTGTCCTCTATGATGAGAATAAGACATCAGATGACATTTAAGCATAACCCTTGATGAGAATATGAGATCAGATAGCATTTATGCTTATCCATTCTTGTATATAGGCAAATACAGTAATGTTAATGTTTGAATGCTAATTCTAACTTGCTAATGCTAGCGATCTAATGCTAGTGCTAATATCTGGTCATTGTCGTACTGTAAGTGTTCTCTATATTCATGAGAATATGAGATCAGATGGCATTTAATTAACCCTTCTTGTATATAGGCAAATACAGTAATGTTAATGTTTGAATGCTAAGGCTAACTTGCTAATGCTAGCGATCTAATGCTAGTGCTAATATCTGCTCATTGTTATACTGTAAGTGTCCTCTATGATGAGAATAAGACATCAGATGGCATTTAAGCATAACCCTTCATGTGAATATGAGATAAGATGCCATTTAAATAACCCTTCTTGTATATAGGCAAATACAGTAATGTTAATGTTTGAATGCTAATGCTAACTTGCTAATGCTAGCGATCTAATGCTAGTGCTAATATCTGCTCATTGTTATACTGTAAGTGTCCTCTATGATGAGAATAAGACATCAGATGACATTTAAGCATAACCCTTTATGAGAATATGAGATCATATAGCATTTATGCTTATCCATTCTTGTATATAGGCAAATACAGTAATGTTAATGTTTGAATGCTAATGCTAACTTGCTAATGCTAGCGATCTAATGCTAGTGCTAATATCTGGTCATTATCATACTGTATTTGTCCTCTATGATGAGAATATGAGATCAGATGGCATTTAAGCATAACCCTTCATGAGAATATGAGATCAGATGGCATTTAAATAACCCATCTTGTATATAGGCAAATACAGTAATGTTAATGTTTGAATGCTAATGCTAACTTGCTAATGCTAGCGATCTAATGCTAGTGCCAATATCTGCTCATTGTTATACTGTAAGTGTCCTCTATGATGAGAATAAGACATCAGATGACATTTAAGCATAACCCTTGATGAGATTATTAGATCAGATAGCATTTATGCTTATCCATTCTTGTATATAGGCAAATACAGTAATGTTAATGTTTGAATGCTAATACTAACTTGCTAATGCTAGCAATCTAATGCTAGTGCTAATATCTGGTGATTGTTATACTGTAAGTGTACTCTATGATGAGAATATGAGATCAGATGGCAATAAAGCTTAACCTTTCTTGTATATAGGCAAATACAGTAATGTTAATGTTTGAATGCTAATTCTAACTTGCTAATGGTAGCGATCTAATGCTAGTGCTAATATCTGTTCATTGTCATTCTGTAAGTGTTTCTCTATGATGGGAATATGAGATCAGATGGCATTTAATTAACCCTTCTTGTATATAGGCTAATACAGTAATGTTAATGTTTGAATGCTAAGGCTAACTTGCTAATGCTAGCGATCTAATGCTAGTGCTAATATCTGCTCATTGTTATACTGTAAGTGTCCTCTATGATGAGAATAAGACATCAGATGGCATTTAAGCATAACCCTTCATGAGAATATGAGAACAGATGGCATTTAAGCATATCCATTCTTGTTTATAGGCAAATAGAGTAATGTTAATGTTTGAAAGGTAATGCTAACTTGCTAATGCTAGCGATCTAATGCTAGTGCTAATATCTGGTCATTGTCATACTGCATTTTTCCTCTATGATGGGAATATGAGATCAGATGGCTTTTAAGCATAACCCTTCATGAGAATATGAGATCAGATGGAACTAAATTAACCCTTTTTGTATATCGGCAAATACAGTAATGTTAATGTTTGAATGCTAATGTTAACATGCTAATGCTAGCGATCTAATGCTAGTGCTAATATCAGCTCATTGTCATACTGTAAGTGTCCTCTTTGATGAGAATAAGACATCAGATGACATTTAAGCATAACCCTTGATGAAAATATGAGATCAGATAGCATTTATGCTCATCCATTCTTGTGTAAAGGCAACTACAGTAATGTTAATGTTTGAATGCTAATGCTAACTTGCTAATGCTAGCGATCTAATGCTAGTGCTAATATCTGGTCATTGTCATTCTGTATTTGTCCTCTATGATGGGAATATGAGATCAGATGGCATTTAAGCATAACCCTTCATGAGAATATGAGATCAGATGCCTTTTAAATAACCCTTCTTGTATATAGGCAAATACAGTAATGTTAATGTTTGAATGCTAATGCTAACTTGCTAATGCTAGCGATCTAATGCTAGTGCTAATATCTGCTCATTGTTATACTGTAAGTGTCCTCTATGATGAGAATAAGACATCAGATGACATTTAAGCATAACCCTTCATGAGAATATGAGATCAGATGGCATTTAAATAACCCTTCTTGTATATAGGCAAATACAGTAATGTTAATGTTTGAATGCTAATGCTAACTTGCTAATGCTAGCGATCTAATGCTAGTGCTAATATCTGCTCATTGTCATACTGTATTTGTCCTCTATGATGGGAATATGAGATCAGATGGCATTTAAGCATAACCCTTCATGAGAATATGAGATCAGATGGCATTTAAATAACCCTTCTTGTATATAGGCAAATACAGTAATGTTAATGTTTGAATGCTAATGCTAACTTGCTAATGCTAGCGATCTAATGCTAGTGCTAATATCTGCTCATTGTCATTCTGTAAGTGTCCTCTATGATGGGAATATGAGATCAGATGGCATTTAAAGCATAACCCTTCATGAGAATATGAGATCAGATGCCTTTTAAATAACCCTTCTTGTATATAGGCAAATACAGTAATGTTAATGTTTGAATGCTAATGCTAACTTGCTAATGCTAGCGATCTAATGCTAGTGCTAATATCTGCTCATTGTTATACTGTAAGTGTCCTCTATGATGAGAATAAGACATCAGATGACATTTAAGCATAACCCTTCATGAGAATATGAGATCAGATGGCATTTAAATAATCCTTCTTGTATATAGGCAAATACAGTAATGTTAATGTTTGAATGCTAATGCTAACTTGCTAATGCTAGCGATCTAATGCTAGTGCTAATATCTGTTCATTGTTATACTGTATTTGTCCTCTATGATGGGAATATGAGATCAGATGGCATTTAAATAACCCTTCTTGTATATAGGCAAATACAGTAATGTTAATGTTTGAATGCTAATGCTAACTTGCTAATGCTAGCGATCTAATGCTAGTGCTAATATCTGCTCATTGTTATACTGTAAGTGTCCTCTATGATGAGAATAAGACATAATGACATTTAAGCATAACCCTTTATGAGAATATGAGATCAGATAGCATTTATGCTTATCCATTCTTGTATATAGGCAAATACAGTAATGTTAATGTTTGAATGCTAATGCTAACTTGCTAATGCTAGCGATCTAATGCTAGTGCTAATATCTGGTCATTGTCATACTGTAAGTGTTCTCTATGATGGGAATATGAGATCAGATGGCATTAAAGCATATACCTTCATGAGAATATGAGATCAGATGGCATTTAATTAACCCTTCTTGTATATAGGCTAATACAGTAATGATAATGTTTGAATGCTAATGCTAAGTTGCTAATGCTAGCGATCTAATGCTAGTGCTAATATCTGCTCATTGTTATAATGTTAGTGTCCTCAATGATGAAAATAAGACATCAGATGGCATTTAAGCATAACCCTTCATGAGAATATGAGATCAGATGGCATTTAAATTATCCATTCTTGTATATAGGCAAATACAGTAATGTTAATGTTTGAATGCTAATGCTAACTTGCTAATGCTAGCGATCTAATGCTAGTGCTAAAATCTGTTGATTGTTATACTGTACGTGTACTCTATGATGAGAATATGAGATCAGATGGCAATAAAGCTTAACCCTTCTTGTATATAGGAAAATACAGTAATGTTAATGTTTGAATGCTAATTCTAACTTGCTAATGGCAGCGATCTAATGCTAGAGCTAATATATGATCATTGACATACTGTAAGTGTTCTCTATGATGGGAATATGAGATCAGATGGCATTTAATTAACCCTTCATGTATATAGGCTAATACAGTAATGATAATGTTTTTGAATGCTAAGGCTAACTTGCTAATGCTAGCGATCTAATGCTAGTGCTAATATCTGCTCATTGTTATACTGTAAGTGTCCTCTATGATGAGAATAAGACATCAGATGACATTTAAGCATAACCCTTGATGAGATTATGAGATCAGATAGCATTTATGCTTATCCAATCTTGTATATAGGCAAATACAGTAATGTTAATGTTTGAATGCTAATGCTAACTTGCTAATGCTAGCGATCTAATGCTAGTGCTAATATCTGGTCATTATCATACTGTATTTGTCCTCTATGATGGGAATATGAGATCAGATGGCATTTAAATAACCCTTCTTGTATATATAGGCAAATACAGTAATGTTAATGTTTGAATGCTAATGCTAACTTGCTAATGCTAGCGATCTAATGCTAGTGCTAATATCTGCTCATTGTTATACTGTAAGTGTCCTCTATGATGAGAATAAGACATCAGATGACATTTAAGCATAACCCTTTATGAGAATATGAGATCAGATAGAATTTATGCTTATCCATTCTTGTATATAGGCAAATACAGTAATGTTAATGTTTGAAAGCTAATGCTAACTTGCTAATGCTAGCGATCTAATGCTAGTGCTAATATCTGGTCATTGTCATACTGTAAGTGTTCTCTATGATGGGAATATGAGATCAGATGGCATTAAAGCATATACCTTCATGAGAATATGAGATCAGATGGCATTTAATTAACCCTTCTTGTATATAGGCTAATACAGTAATGATAATGTTTGAATGCTAATGCTAAGTTGCTAATGCTAGCGATCTAATGCTAGTGCTAATATCTGCTCATTGTTATAATGTTAGTGTCCTCAATGTTGAAAATAAGACATCATATGGCATTTAAGCATAACCCTTCAAGAGATTATGAGAACAGATGGCATTTAAGCTTATCCATTCTTGTATAAAGGCAAATACAGTAATGTTAATGTTTGAAAGCTAATGCTAACTTGCTAATGCTAGCGATCTAATGCTAGTGCTAATATCTGGTCATTGTCATACTGTAAGTGTTCTCTATGATGAGAATATGAGATCAGATGGCATTTAATTAACCCCTTATGTATATAGGCAAATACAGTAATGTTAATGTTTGAATGCTAAGGCTAACTTGCTAATGCTAGCGATCTAATGCTAGTGCTAATATCTGCTCATTGTTATACTGTAAGTGTCCTCTATGATGAGAATAAGACATCAGATGGCATTTAAGCATAACCCTTCATGAGAATATGAGATCAGATATTTATTTATGCTATCCATTCTTGTATATAGGCAAATACAGTAATGTTAATGTTTGAATGCTAATGCTAACTTGCTAATGCTAGCGATCTAATGCTAGTGCTAATATCTGCTCATTGTCATACTGTATTTGTCCTCTATGATGAGAATATGAGATCAGATGGCATTTAAGCATAACCCTTCATGAGAATATGAGATCAGATGGCATTTAAATAACCCTTCTTGTATATAGGCAAATACAGTAATGTTAATGTTTGAATGCTAATGCTAACTTGCTAATGCTAGCGATCTAATGCTAGTGCTAATATCTGCTCATTGTTATACTGTAAGTGTCCTCTATGATGAGAATAAGACATCAGATGACATTTAAGCATAACCCTTTATGAGAATATGAGATCATATAGCATTTATGCTTATCCATTCTTGTATATAGGCAAATACAGTAATGTTAATGTTTGAATGCTAATGCTAACTTGCTAATGCTAGCGATCTAATGCTAGTGCTAATATCTGGTCATTGTCATACTGTATTTGTCCTCTATGATGGGAATATGAGATCAGATGGCATTTAAGCATAACCCTTCATGAGAATATGAGATCAGATGGCATTTAAATAACCCTTCTTGTATATAGGCAAATACAGTAATGTTAATGTTTGAATGCTAATGCTAACTTGCTAATGCTAGCGATCTAATGCTAGTGCCAATATCTGCTCATTGTTATACTGTAAGTGTCCTCTATAATGAGAATAAGACATTAGATGACATTTAAGCATAACCCTTCATGAGATTATTAGATCAGATAGCATTAAGCTTATCCATTCTTGTATAAAGGCAAATACAGTAATGTTAATGTTTGAATGCTAATACTAACTTGCTAATGCTAGCGATCTAATGCTAGTGCTAATATCTGGTGATTGTTATACTGTACGTGTACTCTATGATGAGAATATGAGATCAGATGGCAATAAAGCTGAACCTTTCTTGTATATAGGCAAATACAGTAATGTTAATGTTTGAATGCTAATTCTAACTTGCTAATGGTAGCGATCTAATGCTAGTGCTAATGTCTGTTCATTGTCATTCTGTAAGTGTTCTCTATGATAGGAATATGAGATCAGATGGCATTTAATTAACCCTTCTTGTATATAGGCTAATACAGTAATGTTAATGTTTGAATGCTAAGGCTAACTTGCTAATGCTAGCGATCTAATGCTAGTGCTAATATCTGCTCATTGTTATACTGTAAGTGTCCTCTATAATGAGAATAAGACATCAGATGGCATTTAAGCATAACCCTTCATGAGAATATGAGAACAGATGGCATTTAAGCATATCCATTCTTGTATATAGGCAAATAGAGTAATGTTAATGTTTGAAATGTAATGCTAACTTGCTAATGCTAGCGATCGAATGCTAGTGCTAATATCTGGTCATTGTCATACTGCATTTTTCCTCTATGATGGGAATATGAGATCAGATGGCTTTTAAGCATAACCCTTCATGAGAATATGAGATCAGATGGAACTAAATTAACCCTTTTTGTATATCGGCAAATACAGTAATGTTAATGTTTGAATACTAATGTTAACATGCTAATGCTAGCGATCTAATGCTAGTGCTAATATCAGCTCATTGTCATACTGTAAGTGTCCTCTTTGATGAGAATAAGACATCAGATGACATTTAAGCATAACCCTTGATGAGAATATGAGATCAGATTGCATTTATGCTTATCCATTCTTGTATATAGGCAAATACATTAATGTTAATGTTTGAATGCTAATACTAACCTGCTAAAGCTAGCGATCTAATGCTAGTGCTAATATCTGGTGATTGTTATACTGTACGTGTACTCTATGATGAGAATATGAGATCAGATGGCAATAAAAGCAACCTTTCTTATATAGGCAAATACAGTAATGTTAATGTTTGAATGCTAATTCTAACTTGCTAATGGTAGCGATCTAATGCTAATGCTAATATCTGTTTAATTGTCATTCTGTAAGTGTTCTCTATGATGGGAATATGAGATAAAGATGCCATTTTAACCCTTCTT